>ML346879.1:0-134915 GCA_005239505.1 Nicotiana paniculata | reverse complement strand
TAAAGTCAGACCTGCTCTAGAGGAAGAGCAGATGAACAAGTTCTTTGTTCGGGCTCAGGACCCACAGTATTATGAACGATTAATGATGGTTGTAGGCCACAAGTATTCCGACATCATCAAATTGGGCGAATGGATTGAAGAAGGTATTAAAATCGGTATGGTTACAAATTTTGAAGCCTTGCAAGCCACTAACAAGGCTTTACCCGGTGGTGTGTCTAAGAAGAGAGACGTGGGAGCCGTAATAATTGCACAAAGAGCCAAGTCTCCACTCAAGTACCAACCTTATCCAACACCTCCACTCACATATCAAGCTCCAACACCTTCCTACCAGCCTTCACCAAACAACTAAGCACCCTCACCGAACTATCAGGCACCCTCACCGAACTACCAAGCGCCACCACCTTCCTACCAAGCTCCACCGCCCACCTACCAATCTCCACCACCCACATATCAACCTGCTTCGCCCAGATACTCACAACCCGCTCCTGTCTACCACACTTATAGTTTTCCGCCATCCCATTACCAATAACCCCCCTGCACGCCTAAACTTCCCTAGACCTCGCCCCAATTTTGATCACTGCCCTCCAAAGTAATACATCGCAATAGCCGAGCACATTAACCAGCTGTATGAGAAGCTCAAAGCTGCTGGTTACATCACACCTATCTCTGTTTCCACCCGTGAGAACCCTTCTCAGCAGGTTAACCCAAACAAATCTTGTGCATACCATTCCGGCATGAAAGGACACACCATCGAAGAATGCCGCCCTCTGAAGGACAAAATGCAGGCTCTCATTGACAACAAGATTATTGTGGAAAAAGTCACCGTTCGAAACGTCCGCAACAATCCTTTGCTAGACCATAAGGGTGGAGGTATTCACATGATTGAAATAAAAGATGACTGGGATCCCGAGGGATCAATCGGGTTGATCGCAGAAGGCGATGACCCAAAGAAACCTGCAGTCACTCTCAAACCGATCATAGTCCAGATTCAACCATCTGAGGATGCTGAGGTGAATATGTCTACACCACTTGAGTTTGAAGCAGAGCCGTCTGCAAAGTCACCAGTGCCAATTCAAGTTCATTTTGTATCTCCAGCAATTGCACCGGCACAACTAGAGGTCGCAGTCTTTCCACTTCGAACACACACTCCGTTTGAAGTAAGGATGGCCGCGCTAATTGGGGTAGTAATGTCAACCACGCCACCCTTCTATTAAAATGCTATCCCTTGGGACTATACAACCGAGGCGAGAAGGAAAGGCAAGGTCAGGTCTGAGGAGGCTGTCGCAACACAGGGTATGACGAGAACAGGTAGGGTCTACACCTCTGAGCATCTGACCGAATCAAGCAATCAGGCTACCAACCGGAGTCCCCTTATCGAAACAGGTCCCGATGACCTTTGGATAAAGGTATAGGCTAAGGAGTATTCATTCTTCGACCAGCTGAACAAGACACCGACATAGGTATCCATCCTCTCTTTGCTACAGAATTCTGAAACACACAGAAATGCTTTGTTGAAGGTGTTGAGTGAAGCATATGTGCCAAACAACATTACTAGCGGGGAAATGGCCAATATGGTAGGCCAGGTATTGGAAAGTCAAAAAATCAATTTTCATGAGGACGAACTACCACCTGAAGGATCGGGGCACAACAAAGCGCTGCACATCACCGTGCAATGCGAAGATGATTTTATCACAAGGATCTTGATCGATGGAGGGTCCAATATTAACATCTGTCCGTGGATAACACTCAAGAAATTGGGTAAAGGGCTACATGAGATAAATGATGGAGCGATCAATGTGAAATCCTTCGACGGTTCTCAAAGGTCCACCATGGGGCAGATCAGTCTATGTCTACAGATGGGACCGACTTGGTTCGAAGTGGATTTCCAGGTGATAGATGTGCCATCATCCTACAACCTATTGTTGGGACGACCCTGGATTCATGTTGTTGGGGCCGTAGTGTCAACACTAAATTAGGCGGTAAAATTCGAGTGGAACAACCAAGAGGTGATTATTCATGGTGATGGTAGCAACCCCATTTATAATCGTCAAACTATTCCGGTGATTGACGGAAAAAGGAAGATAGGCGGGGGAACATACCAACATATTGAGCGGGTCAATGCTATCTACAAGGACAAGTGGTGGGATAGCAAGATTGAGAGCATCCTGAACTGGAAAGGATATGAGCCAAGAAAAGGGCTCGGTAAGAACCTCCAAGGGATCACAAAGCCCATAAAACTCAAGAAACATGGTACCACTTTCAGCCAGGGGTATGAGTACACTTGGCAGGAATTCAACGACTGGTCGCCACCTTGGCGCGGTCCCTATTACCCTTTGGAGCAGCCGATACCTCTTCTTGAGCAGACTTTCAAGCAGGACAATATTATTTACGGATCAGACGAAGGAGAAGCACTTGCAGCAATGAGGAATTTGTTCCTAGAGGACGAGGATATGGATTGCTATGTTGTTCTCGAGGAGGAGGGGGAGGAAGGCCCTTCCATACAGACTGTAAGCAAGGGGACATATCTCAAGAATTGGTCTATCAAGGTGACCAAAGCCCGACGAGCCTCGGGGTAGCAAGGCTAAAACAATCATTATTTATTATTTTATTCACTAAATGATTTTCCTCTTCCTGCAATTTTCAATTTCTACAATAAGAACTTCAATGTTCAAAACAGTTATTTAATTCATCAAAGCATCTTCTAAATTTCTCTTACGAGTCTGATATTTATTGCTATTGTTTTCTCTCCTTACTTTATTTATTTATACAACATTGCTATTACTTGTCTTGATAAACCGATGACTATGACATGGAATGAGACAACGCAGCAAACAGACATTGATTCAGATGAAGACGACATACCTGACGAGATTGTCAAAGAAGTTGAGAACTTTGAGATCAGACTTAAGTCCAACCTGGACGAGATCAAAGTTATCAACCTAGGAGATTCAGAAAATGTCAAGGAGACTCGCATCAGCATTCATTTGTCACCATCAGAAAAGAAAGAATACGCAGAGTTTCTAAAAGAGTATGAGGATGTATTTGCATGTTCATATGATGACATGACTAGTCTAAGTACGTCTATTGTGGCTCACAAACTACCAACCAATCCAACATGTTCACCGGTGAAACAAAATCTCAGAAAGTTCAAACCCGACATGAGTTTGAAAATCTAAGAAGAAGTTACCAAGCAGATCAGCGCCAAAGTTCTCCGAGTTGCTGGGGTTTATTGTAAGCCGCCGTGGAATAGAATTGGATCCGTCAAAAGTCAAAGCCATTCAAGAACTACCACTACCAAGGAACAAGAAAGATGTGATGATTTTCTTCAGGAGGCTTAATTACATCAGCCGGTTTATAGCACAGTCTATAGTAACTTGTGAGCTAGGAAGACCTCTGTTACTCTATCTTGTTGTGTTAGATAGAGCTTTCGGCTGCGTTCTGGGGTAGCACGATGAAACAGGAAGGAAGGAACAAGCTATGTATTACCTCAGCAAGAAGTTCACTCCATATGAGGACCGGTATTCTCTATTAGAGCGTAACTGTTGTGCTCTAACTTGGGTCGCCCAAAAGCTGAGGCATTACTTCTGTGCCTACACAATATATCTCATATCAAGGATGGATCCATTAAAATACATCTTTCTGAAGCCATGCCCAATGGCAAGCTAGCCAAGTGGCAAATCCTGCTGAGCGAATTCGACATTGTTTACATGACTCAGAAGGCAGTTAAAGGACAAGCTCTGGCAGACCATCTTGCTGGGAATCCCGTAGACAGAGAACCTGAAAACATGTTTTCCTGATGAAGAGGTATCATTTATAGGAGGAGATATTGTAGAACCCTATGATGGTTGGAGGGTGTTCTTTGATGGAGCAGAAAACTTCAAGGGAGTC
Source organism: Nicotiana paniculata (assembly GCA_005239505.1). Classification (NCBI taxonomy): domain Eukaryota; kingdom Viridiplantae; phylum Streptophyta; class Magnoliopsida; order Solanales; family Solanaceae; genus Nicotiana; species Nicotiana paniculata. The sequence continues at coordinate 131,027 of ML346879.1, read as the reverse complement.
GGTATTGGAGAAGTCCTAGTATCAGAGACCGGTCAGCATTATCCGATATCCGCCAAACTCAGGTTCCCTTGCACCAACAACATGGTCGAATATGAAGCCTGCATCTTCGAGCTCAATATGACCATTGATATGAACGTCCAGAAGTTGTTAGTGATCGGTGATTCACACTTATTGGTAAATGAGGTACAAGGAGAATGGGCAACAAAGAATTCCAAGATACTGCCGTATCTGCACCATGTAAAGGAATTAAGAAAGAAGTTCACAAAGATAGAGTTTCAGCATGTTCCTAGAATCCATAATGAGTTCGCCAATGCATTGGCTACTTTATCCTCAATGATCCAGCATTCAGGCAAGAATTTCATTTACCCTATTCCTGTAGAGATCCATAATCAGCCAACTTACTGTGCCCATGTTGAAGAAGAAGCTGATGGAAATCCTTGGTTTAATGATATCGTGAGTACTTGGCAAAAGGAGAATACCCTGAGCTTGCAAATTCCACTAAGAAACGTACACTTCGGAGATTTTCCAAAAATTCTTTTTCATAGCGGAGGAATCCTGTATAGGAGGACTCCCGATTTTGGGTTATTGAGGTTTGTTGGCGCAAAAGAAGCATAAAAATTGCTGGAAGAAATTCATGCTGGGACCTGTGGCCCACATACGAACGGTCTTGTTCAAGCAAAAAAGATACTCCGAGCTCGTTAATTTTGGATGACTACGAAAATGGACTGCATCCGGTATGTGCGGAAATGCCACCGCTGCCAGATACATGAGGATATGATAAAAGTGCCTCCAAGTGAGCTCATTGCAACCAGCTTACCATGGTCGTTCGCCGCTTGGGGTATGGACGTTATTGGACCAATCGAGCCTGCCAACTCCAATGGCCACAGGTTTCTGGTCGCCATTGACTACTTCACTAAATGGGTCGAAACAACCTCTTACAAAGCAGTTACTAAGAAAGTTATGGCCGACTTTTTCCGCGACCACATTGTTTATCGGTTCGGAGTTCCCGAGTCAATCATCACCGACAATGGTTCAATCTCAACAGTGACTTGACAAAATCTATGTGTGAAACTCTCAAGATCAAACACAAAAATTCCACAGCATACAGACCTCAGATGAATGGAGCCGTAGAGGCCACTAACAAAAACATCAAGAATATACTAAGGAAGATGATAGAAAGTCACAAGCATTGGCGTGAAAAGTTATCATTCGATTTATTGGGATACCACACCACTGTCCGTACATCAACAGGGGCAACTCCTATATGCTAGTTTATGGTACAGAGGCTGTTAATCCTGCCGAAGTGGAGATTCCATCTCTAAGAATTATACAGGAAGCTGAGTTCAGCGATGCAGAGTGGGTAAGGAGCCGTTATGAGCAACTATCCCTCATAGATGGGAAGAGAATGAATGCAGTATGTCATCGTCAACTATATTAGAACAGAATGGCCAGGGCCTTCAACAAGAAATTCAAGCCGAGACGATTCACACCAGGGCAGCTGGTGTTAAAGAAAATCTTTACGCATCAAGATGAAGCCAAAGGGAAATTGTCGCCCAACTGGCAAGGTCCGTACATGGTTCATAGAGTGCTGACAGGAGGAGCACTTGTACTTGTAGAAATGGACGGAGAAGTTTGGCCGAAACCGATCAATTCAGATGCAGTCAAGCGCTACTATGTGTAATCTTTATGCTTTCTTAGTGATGTAAATTGAACTACGCCTGACCTGATTCCCGTTTAAGAGGGGATACATAGGCAGCCTTATGGGTTCGATCACAATTCAATAAAAATCTATTTTTCCACACAATTGGAAATTGGGGCAGAATTTTGAGGAGGACCGTCAAAATTCGGAAGCGAGCATCAGTCCACAAGCATTCACCCAGCCAACTGGGGAAGAATTTTGAGGAGCCAGTTCAGCCAATCGCCGCACGAGCAGCAGTCAGAGGCGTCCACCCAGCAAACTGGGGCAGAATTTTGAGGAGGACCCTCAAAATTCCGCAGCAGGAGAGGTTGCAATGTCTCGAGCCGTGTCATGTCGTCGGTTCATAAAATATTTTAGATTATATATTATATTTTTACAAAATCATGCATATTTATTTTTTTCTGAAAGCAACTCTTTTAGCGAACGCTACCCCAATGATACAGACAATATCATCATGGTCAAGCAAATGAGCCAAGAAGAGCCAGCGGGAATGCGCACTAACCTTCCCCCTTTACAAAACTCACGATCTTTCTTTGGATGCAGGGGTCTAGGCTAGTTTAATTGGGTTAGGGACCAAGATTAATTTATGTACAATTTAAATAAAAAGGGCTAATTGTTAAAAACCCAACTAAAATTAATAAAAATAATTTATAAAATAGATGATAATTGTAAAGATGAAATTGATGCTTAGTAAATTAAATTAAAATGATTAATTAGTATTTTAAAAATATAAATGACTAATTACTGGAAAAAAATAACATAAAACACATGGTTAGGCTATAATTGCAAAGTTATTGCAACTACGGCCAAGGAGTGCCAATTTGGCTAATTGTGAAGTAATTGTTTTCTTAATAGGAATAAAAATAATACATTAAGTCAAGAAATATTTTTGAAATCATTTGTAATGTAATTTTGTAATTGATTATTAGAAATAAAATACTGGATAAATTAACTAAAATATTGGAAAATTATAGAAAAATACCAATTGCTATGAAAGCCTGATTTTGAAGGTGTAAATGCAAATTAAAAAATAATTTAAGAAAAATTGGGTATCAACAGCTGCCCCTCTTTACCCGGGAAGAATGAAAGAGTTGTCGGGTAAAGACATGATGGCCAATTTTGATCGAGCAAAGCAGTTTGAAGAGGTTTAGGCTGCACCGTGGTTTCTGAGTTGCCTACATATCCCTGGTTTTATAGGAATCAGGCCATATTTAGTTCAGGAGTCATCGACGAAGCATACAGATGGAGCTTTTTACAAGAAGGGACGCAACATATATGACTGATTGAATGAACGACTTACGGGGTAATTAGGAGAACTGGAGCGGGATCGCTCCTGCTGGGACAACTGTTGCTTGCCGGGTTACCTGCAAATGAGTAATACAAGCATATCGTGCGTAATTTAAATATGATGCAAATTCCTGTTGGACTATAATGCTGTCTTTGGACGGTTAAGGATGACTTCTTTAGACCATGATGTCCTGGGCCATGAATTGCTTGATGCAGGATTCACATGCCATGAAATGATGTTCTCGGGCCATGAAGATGGTGCCTCTGAACCATGATGCCTTTGAATAATGATATGCAAACTGATAAAAGAGATCCTCAGGCCATGACATGGTGTTCTCGGGCCATGAAGATGGTGCCTCCGAACGATGACGCCTTTGGATAAGTTGGCGATATTTCAGCCCAAGAAGATGCAATAGTATGATGCTGACAAGACAGAGCTTAGTCTTGCGAATTAAAGGGCAGAGCTTAGCATAAAAGGAAAGCGCAGTAAATAATGCTAGAGACATTGGTTGCTTTTGAGAAGTAAATAGGAGGCAGCGTTTAGCCTCGGAAGGCAGAATGGTAGCCTTATGCAATATGCGAATGCAGATGGAGGTAGCATTTAACCTCGAAAGGAAGAAAGGTAGCCTTATGCAATATGAGAATGCAGATGGAGGTAGCGTTTAACCTCGGAAGGCAGAAATGTAGCCTTATGCAAGATGCGAATGCAGCTGGAGGTAGCGTTTAACCTCGGAAGGCAGAATGGTAGCCTTATGCAATATACAAATGTAGATGGAGGTAGCGTTTAACCTCGGAATGCAGAAAGCTAGCCTATGCAAGATGTGAATGCAGATGGAGGTAGCATTTAACCTCGGAAGGTAGAAAGGTAGCCTTATGCAATATGCGAATGCAGATTGAGGTAGCGTTTAACCTCGGAAGACAGAATGATAGCCTTATGCAATATGCGAATGCAGATGGAGGTAGCGTTTAACCTCGGAAGGCAGAAAGGTAGCCTTATGCAATATGCGAATACAGATGGAGGTAGCATTTAACCTCGGAAGGCAGAAAGGTAGCCATATGCAATATGCGAATGCATATGGAGATAGAGTTTAACCTCAAAAGGCAGAAAGGTAGCCTTATGCAAGATGCAAATGTAGATGGAGGTAGTGTTTAGCCTCGAAAGGCAGAAAGGTAGCCTTATGCAAAATGTGAATGCAGATGGAGGTAGCGTTTAACCTCAGAAGGTAGAAAGGTAGCCTTATGAAAGATGTGATTCTAGATAGAGGTAGCATTTAACCTCAGAAGGCAGAAAGGTAGCCTTATGCAAGATTAAGGAAGGATAACAAAAATTCTTAGCTGGTGTTAAATTGCGGTAGAGCATTGTGATATGAAGCATCATTTGTGCTGATGATAAATATTGGCATGTGCGACGAGTTTGAGGAATAATGCCTGTCCTTTGAGCGGATAATATGTCTTGAGGCTTTTGCAATTTTGTGCCTGCATCCAAAGAAAAATCGTGAGTTTTGTAAAGGGGGAAGGTTTGTTTGCATTCCCACTGGCTCTGCTTGGCTTGTTTTCTTGATCATGATGATACTATCTGTATCATTGGGGTAGCGTTCGCTAAACAAGCTGCTTCAGAAAAAATAAATATGCATGATTTTGTAAAAGTATAATATATAATCTAAAATAGTTTTAGATGAACCGACGACATGACGCAGCTCGAGATATTAGAACCTCTCCTGTTGCCAGTTTGCTAGGTGGACGCCTCTGACTGCTGGTTGCTTCAGAATTTTGAGGGTGCTCCTCAAAATTCTGCCCTAGTTGGCTGGGTGAATACTTGTGGACTGCTGCTCGCTTCAAAATTTTGAGGGTCTTCCTCAAAATTCTGCCCCAGTTTCCAATTGCGGGGAAAAATTGATTTTTATTGAATTGTGACCGAACCCATAAGGCTGCCTACGTATCCCCACTTAAACGGGAATCATGTCAGGCGTAGTTCAATTTACATCACTGAGAAAGCATAAAAGATTACACATAGTAGCGCTTGACCGCATATGAATTGATCGGTTTCGGCCAAAATTCGCCGTCCATTTCTGCAAGTCTGAGTGCTCTTCCTGTCAGCACTCTATGAACCATGTACGGACCTTTCCAGTTGGTAGAGAACTTCCCCTCGACTTCATCTTGATGCATAAAGATTTTCTTTAACACCAGCTGCCCTGGCGTGAATCGCCTCGGCTTGACTTTCTTGTTGAAGGCCATGGCCATTCTGTTCTAATATAGTTGACCATGACATACTGCATTCATTCTCTTCCCGTCTATGAGGGCTAGTTGCTCATAATGGCTCCTTACCCACTCTGAATCGCTGAGCTCAGCTTCCTGTATAATTCCTAGAGATGGAATCTCCACTTTGGCAGGACAGATAGCCTCTGTACCATAAACTAGCATATAGGGAGTTGCCCCTGTTGATGTGCGGACAGTGGTGCGGTGTCCCAATAAAGCGAATGATAACTTTTCATGCCACTGCTTGTGCCTTTCTATCATCTTCCTTAGTATCTTCTTGGTATTTTTGTTAGCAGCCTCTACGGCTCCATTCATCTGAGGTCTGTATGTTGTGGAATTTTGTGTTTGATCTTGAGAGTTTCACACATAGCTTTCATCAAGTCACTGTTGATATTGGAACCATTGTCGGTGATGATTGACTCGGGAACTCCGAACCGACAAATAATGTAGTCGCGGACAAAGTCGGCCACGACTTTCTTAGTAACTGCTTTGTAGGAGGCCGATTCGACCCATTTAGTGAAGTAGTCAATAGCGACCAGAATGAACCTGTGGCCATTGGAGGCCGCTGGCTCGATTGGTCCAATAACGTCCATACCCCAAGCGATGAAAGACCATGGTGAGCTGGTTTCATTGAGCTCATTTGGAGGCACTTTTATCATATCCCCATGTATCTGGCAGCGGTGGCATTTTTAAACATACTGGATGTAGTCTGTTTCCATAGTCATCCAAAAGTAACCAGCTCAGAGTATCTTCTTTGCTAGAACAAAACCCTTCATATGGGGGCCACAGGTCCCAACATGAATTTCTTCCAGCAATTTTGATGCTTCTTTTACGTCAACACACCTTAATAACCCCAAATCAAGAGTCCTCCTATACATGATTCCTCCGCTATGAAAGAAATTGTTGGACAATCTCTGAAGTGTGCGTTTCTGAGTGGAATTTGCAAGCTCGGGGTATTCTTCTTTTGCCAAGTACTCATCGATGTCATGAAACCAATGATTTCCGTCCGCTTCTTCTTCAACATGGGCACAGTAAGCTGGCTGATTATTGATATCTACAGGAATAGGGTTAATGAAATTCTTGTCCGGATACTGGATCATTGAGGATAAAGTAGCCAATGCATCGGCGAACTCATTATGGATTTTGGGGACGTGCCGGAACTCTATCTTTGTGAACCTCTTTCTTAATTCAAGTACGTGGTGCAGATACAACAGTATCTTGGAATTCTTTGTTGCCCATTCTCCTTGTACCTGATGTACCAATAAGTCTGAATCACCGATCACTAACAACTCCTGGACGTTCATGTCAATGGCCATATTGAGTCCTAAGATGCAGGCTTCATATTCGGCCATATTGTTGGTGCAAGAGAACCTGAGTTTGGCGGATATCGGATAATGTTGACCGGTCTATGATACTAGGACTGCTCCAATACCGACTCCCTAAAAGTTTGCTGCTCCATCAAAGAACACCCTCCAACCATCATAGGGTTCTGCAATATCTCCTCCTATGAATGATACCTCTTCATCAGGAAAATATGTTTTCAGGGATTCGTATTCTCCGTCCACGGGATTCTTAGCAAGATGGTCTGCAAGAGCTTGTCCTTTAACTTTCTTCTGAGTCATGTAAACAACGTTGAATTCGCTTAGTAGGATTTGCCACTTGGCTAGCTTGCTAGTGGGCATGGGCTTCTGAAAGATGTATTTGAATGGATCCATCCTTGATATGAGATATGTTGTGTAGGCACAGAAGTAATGCCTCGGCTTTTGGGCGACCCAAGTTAGACCACAACATGTACGCTCTAATAGAGAATACCGTGCCTCATATGGAGTGAACTTCTTGCTGAGGTAATAAATAGCTTGTTCCTTCCTTCCTGTTTCATCGTGCTGCCCCAGAACGCAGCCGAAAGCTCCATCTAACACGACAAGATAGAGTAACAGAGGTCTGCCTGGCTCGGGCGGTACTAGGACCGGCGGCGTTGACAAATATTCCTTGATTCTGTCGAAAGCCTTTTGACAATCGTCAGTCCACTTGGTCGTAGCGTCCTTCTTAAGTATCTTAAATATTGGCTCACAGATGACTGTAGACTGTGCTATAAACCGGCTGATGTAATTAAGCATTCCCAAGAAACTCATCACATCTTTCTTATTCCTTGGTGGTGGTAGTTCTTGAATGGATTTGACTTTTGACGGATCAAATTCTATTCCCCGGCGGCTTACAATAAACCCCAGCAACTTCCCAGCAGGAACCCCGAATGCACACGCGGGGTTTAGTTTCAGATTGTATTTTCACAGTCTATTGAAGAACTTCCCCAAATTCTCCATGTGATCAGCAACTTCCTTTGATTTGATAATGACATCATCCACGTACACCTCGATCTCCTTGTGAATCATGTCATGGAATATGGTGGTCATGGCCCTCATGTAGGTGGCCCGTACATTCTTTAGGCCGGATGACATCATCTTGTAACAATACACTCCCCATGGCGTGATGAATGCCGTTTTCTCAGCATGTTCCTCATCCATCCAAATATGGTGATAACCAGCGAAGCAATCCACAAAGGACTGCAATTCATGCTTAGCGCAATTTTCAGTCACAATGTGTATATTTTGTAAGGGGAAGACGTCTTTCAAACTGGCCCGGTTGAGATCCTGGTAGTCGACGCAGACTCTGACCTTCCCGTCCTTCTTCAACACAGGTACAATGTTGGCTAACCATGTCGGGTAATCCACTACTAGGAGAACTTTGGCGTTGATCTGCTTGGTAACTTCTTCTTTGATTTTCAAACTCATGTCGGGTTTGATTTTTCTGAGCTTTTGTTTCACCGGTGGACATGTTGGATTGGTTGGCAGTTTGTGAGCCTCAATATACGTACTTAGACTAGTCATGTCATCATACGACCATGCAAATAAATCCTCATACTCTTTTAGAAACTCTGCGTATTTTTTCTTTTCTGATGGTGACAAATGAATGCTGATGCGAGTCTCCTTGACATTTTCTGAATCTCCTAGGTTGATAACTTCGGTCTCGTCCAGGTTGGACTTAGGTGTGTTCTCAAAGTTCTCAACTTCTTCGACAATCTCGTCAGGTATGTCGTCTTCGTCTGAATCAATGTCCGTTTGCTGTGTTGTCTCATTCCATGTCACAGTCTTCGGTTTATCAAGACAAGTAATAGTAATGCTGTATAAATAAATAAAGTAAGGAGAGAAAACAATAGCAATAAATATCGGACTCGTAAGAGAAATTTAGAAGATGCTTTGATGAATTGAATAACTATTTTGAACATTGAAGTTCTTATTGTAGAAATTGAAAAATGCAGGAAGAGGAAAATCATTTAGTGAATAAAACAATAAATAATGATTGTTTTAGCCTTGCTACCCCCAGGCTCGTCGGGCTTTGATCGTCTTGATAGACCAGTTCTTGAGATATGTCCCCTTGCTTACAGTCTGTATGGAAGGGTCTTCCCCCTCCTCTTCGAGAACAACATAGAAATCCATATCCTCGTCCTCTAGGAACAAACTCCTCATTGCTACAAGTGCTTCTTCTTCATCTGATCCGTAAATAATGTCGGCCTGGTTGAAAGTCTGCTCAAGATGAGGTATCGGCTGCTCCAAAGGGTAATAGGGACCGCGTCAACGTGGCGACCAGTCGTTGAATTCCTGCCAAGTGTACTCGTACCCCAAACCAAAAGTGGTACCATGTTTCTTGAGTTTTATGGGCTTTGTGATCCTTTGGAGGTTCTTACCGAGCCCTTTTCCTTGCTCATATCCTTTCCAGTTCAGGATGCTCTCAATCTTACTATCCCACCACTTGTCCTTGTCGATAGAATTGACCCGCTCAATGTGGTGGTAAGTTCCCCCGCCTATCTTCCTTTTTCTATCAATCACCACAATAGTTTGACGATTATAAATGGGGTTTCTACCGTCACCATGAATAATAACCTCTTGGTGGTTCCACTCGAATTTTATCGCCTGATGTAGTGTTGACGCTACTTCCCCAGCAACATGAATCTAGGGTCGTCCCAACAATAGTTTGTAGGATGATGGCACATCTATCACCTGGAAATCCACTTCGAACCAAGTCGGTCCATTTGTAGACATAGACTGATCTCCCCCATGGTGGACCTCTGAGAACCGTCGAAGGCTTTCACATTGATCACTCCATCATTCATCTCATGTATCCCTTTACCCATTTTCTTGAGTGTTATCAACGAATAGATGTTAAGACTGGAACCTCCATTGATCAAGATCCTTGTGATGAAATGATCTTCACATTGCAGGGTGATGTGCAGCGCTTTGTTGTGCCCCTATCCTTCAGGTGGTAGCTCGTCCTCATGAAAAGTGATTTTGTGACTTTCCAGTACCTGGCCTACCATATTTTCCTTTTCCCCGCTAGTGATGTTGTTTGGCACATATGCTTCACTCAACATTTTCAACAAAGCTTTTCTGTGTGTTTCAGAATTCTGTAGCAAAGAGAGGATGGATATCTGTGCCGGTGCCTTGTTCAGCTGGTCGATGACTAAATACTCCTTAGCCTGTACCTTTCTCCAAAGGTCATCGGGACCTGTTTCGATTAGGAGAGGCCGGTTGGCAGCCTGCTTGCTTGATTCGGCCAGATGCTCAGGGGTGTAGACCCTACCAGTTCTCATCATACCTTGTGCTGCGACAGCCTCTTCAGACCTGACCTTGCCTTTCCTTCTCGCCTCGAATATATATAGTTCCAAGGGATAGCGTTTGAATAGAAGGGTGGCATGGTTGACATTAGTACCAGAATTGGTGCGGCCTTCACTTCAAACAGAATGTGTGTTCGGGGTGGCAATACTGCGACCTCGAATGGTGCCAGTGCATTTTGCTGGAGATACAAACTCAACTTCAATTGGCACTGGTGGCTTTGCAGGTGGCGCTGCTTCAAACACAAGTTGGTATAGACATATTCACCTCAGCGTCCTCAGATGCTTGAATCTGGAGTATTATTGGTTTGAGAGTGATTGCAAGTTTCTTTGGGTCATTGCCTTCTGTGATCAACCTGATTGATCCCTCGGGATCCCAATCATCTTCTATTTCAATCATATGGATACCTCCACCCTTATTTTTTGGCAAAGGATTGTTGCAGACGTTTGGACTGGGGTCTTTTACCACAATAATCTTGTTGTCAATGAGAGCCTGTATTTTTTCCTTCAGAGAGCGGCATTCTTCGATGGTGTGTCCTTTCATGCCGAAATGGTATGCATAGGATTTCTTTGGGTTAACCCACTGAAAAGGGTTCTCATGGGTGGCAGCATGGGGGAGATCAGTCTATGTCTGCAGATAGGACCGACTTGGTTCGAAGTGGATTTCCAGGTGATAGATGTGCCAGCATCCTACCACCTATTGTTAGGACGACCCCGGATTCATGCTACTGGGGTCGTACTGTAAACACTACATCAGTAGTGTCAACCAATGTCAAAGGAAAAAGTTGTCTCAACCCCTTACCAAAAGGAACGAGTTGTCTCAACCAATATCATAAACCCCTTTCAACCGGGCCCCCAAAGGAGTGCTANGGGGGGGGGGGGGGGGGGCGGGGTGCGACAACATGGAGACTCTGCTGGCGATATCCAAGCTTTTACCATTTCAATTTGTTTCATAAATTTGTGCCTTTATTTTTTTCAAATACCTGCACCCTTTCCTCTTCCCTTTACATGCAATTAATTTTTTATTTCGGATATTTACTTTTCGTCAAAGACGAAACTGACATGTCTTTTTGTTTTCTTTTGTAACTGCTTTAAATCATTACTACTGTTTTTACCGCTTTCTTTAACGTGAAAATACATGACAACTTGTTTTAATACTTATTATTGCATAATCATGCTCAACATTCATACTCCACTCGTGCCAAACAATATACTATAGCAACGCTTGATGAGTGGTTGCGCTCTTCCTATATTATTACCCACTAAATTCGGAAAGGCTTATTTGCGGTAAAACTAGTCTATCAGCGGTGCAGTCGACGATTCCGTGCCTTTCCCCCTTGAGTTGTCCACTCAAGTGTACCGGTCTAAAACCTCATAGAAACCTTACTCTGTTGCACTGTTTCATGCATCATGGTCAGACCTAGTCGAGCTAAAGTGTCGTCCGCACGATAGCTTTTAAGATAGCCTTATCCAAAGTCCACTGGGTTTCCCAAACCCAAACAGACGCCCTCACGTTCTGTGCATTTATTTGGAGAACTAAATGCTTCCTGCTAATTATTGATGTTAAATAGTTGAGTCTGGTGGGGGTAAGGACCTAACCTTATTTGCTTTGCAGAAAAATGAGGCAAGAAGTCCCTAGATTCGGCATGGTCTCCAATATCAACCCAAGACTGTTGATTTGGTGGGAGGATCTGCACTCTAGAGACAAAGTTATCATCAGGAAACACTTGGGTAACCAACCATCTCTCATGGAAATCCAGCCTAACAAAATGATAATAGAGGCTGCTACCATGTTCTGGGATCGTGAAAGGTCCGTGTTCTGCTTTGGGAACATGGAAATGACGCCTTTTATAGAAGAGATAGGAAGGCTGGCTAACCTAGTATGGGAAACTCCAGTGTTGTTGATGCCTGAGAACCACACAAGCAAAAGTTTCCTTGAAATGATGGGCCTGAAAAAGGATGAAAAATTGGTATGTTTGGAGGATTCATACATTCCTTTTGACTACTTGTACGAAAGGTATGGCTACAACAAATCATACCGTACCTACCATGACGAGTTTGCTATCACCTCTCTGGGACACGTCCACTGTCGAGTTTTCGTGTTTATTTTTTTCTTTTTGGGTTTGATTGTGTTCACGATGAAGAAGGAAAGGATCCATACCAGAATAGCCATGGTAACTAAGACCATAATGGAAAGGGTAGATGGGCAAGACTTCAGCATTCTGCCCATGATCTTTGAAGACATATATCGCGCCTTAGAAAGGTGTCAACAAGGAGCAAAGCATTTCGAAGGTTGCAATTTATTACTTCAACTCTGGCTCATGGAATATCTCCAAAGAGGAGAATACCGACAAGACATTCACCGCAGAATGTGGGATGACCACATCGCTTTCCATCACCCAAAGTGAATGAATTATATCCCCGACATGTTCGCTCAGCCTGGAAATGCCGAGGGATGGGTTGAGATTTTTGATAACTTGACTGAAGAGCAGGTTCAATGGATGTTTGAATGGTTTCCGACGGATGATTTCATCATTCGATCCCGAGACGCATCATTTCTGATACTGATTGGTCTGACATACCCTTACGTCGCTCTTCGAGTTATGAGGCAAGCAGGTAGGTAGCAAGTCATACCTAGGGTCAAGACGATGCGCCATCTTCGACCCAACTTTCAAAATAATGACAGTCCTCACAAGTGCCAAGCTCATCACCTGTGGCATTTGAAGATTATAGTTGAGAAAGACACCATCGATCCAGACAGGTATCATGCCGGTCGTACCCCTTTCTATCTTGGTTGGTTATAAGAGGATTTGGGTGGAAAAGCAAGCCCGGGTACGTCCGAGGTCATAGGGTTATAGATGAAAGGGCCGAGGCACAAGTCAAATACAACCAGCTGCGCAAAAGGATCCGGGAATATGAGGATGATTACCAAAAGATACGTGAGTCCAACAAGAAATTGATCGAGGAATGGAATGAAATGGCTATCAGTGCCAACAAGAGGCTGGGGTACTTGTAACGAGGTATAGTCGAGCTAGAAGAGAAGTTCATCAAAAGAGTCGAGAATTGTCAATAGGCTGAGGGAGCTGAAGGAGGATATCTAGCCAGAACCTACATGTTGCTGAGACTTCACGAGCTGGGAAAACTGTACAAGGAAAGAAAGAATGTCGAGTCTAGGGAAGGTCCTTCTGGGACCAAGTAGATAGGAGTGTCTTTATTTTTCTCTATCAATTTACTACGGCCAATGGCCATTAGTGACTTTTATTTTTCCTCTATCGTTTTGGGATTCGTCTATTTTTCTTATCAATAAAATGAGGCATTTAACATTTTAAGTTCTCCAAATCAATTTGTCGCTAGTCCTACCTCGGGCACAAAGGGGTTCCCAACTTAGGACGCGCTTTACATTTCCGCATTATGTGTTTAAATACCGCAATATTCTTTTTCATAATCCTCACTAACTTGGTGACCTTTTGTTTTTATATTTTTTTTTCATACTCCCCTCCCCAAAAGGTTAGTTCGTGCATTCTGGCATCATCAGCCTATCGCACAAGATCCAAAGGCCCTCCACCAATCCTCCTAGTCCTCCTAAGGGCAAAGACAAAGGCGAAAGTAAGATGGAAGAGTCCAGCGACACCAGAAAGGAGAATATGATTGAACGGGTAGAGGCCACTGATGGCCGAGGTATTCAGGTCCTTGATGAATATGTCACCACTTGAACAGAAATTGCAGAAGTTTCAGGAAGAACTCGATCAAGTCCGAAATCTGGCCAACCTGTCATTTTCCCTCAACGTCCCCGACGTCAACCTTCCAAATACTCAAAGCCCCGCACCTCCATAAATATCCCAAGACAGCAAAAGCATCTCACACCTCACTATCACGCCATTCCCCCAAAGACCAAACTCTCCCGACGTAGTGCAATGCTTGCCACACCTCAAATAACACTCCACTACTCATCCCAGAACCTCAAAACTGCACAAAAGGACCATTTCCAAACCTATAACAATCCCATCTATGTGGAAACTGTGACCCACTCTACTCCGCATATCTCACAGGCATCCAAGTCTGTAGGAAAAGACTTACTTATTAAGAACCTAGCCGAGGAGCTTAAGAAACCGACCAGCCGAGTCCAAAGTGTTGAAGGAACTAAGGGAATTGAAGGGTTGAATTATGAAGACCTTTGTATACAACCTGATCTCGAACTTCCCGAGTCGTAAAAATCACCAAAGTTTGAAATGCTTGACGTTACTAGTGACCCGAGAGTCCTTTTGTGACAAGTTGGTTGGCGTTGGGTAGGATGAAAGAATCCGCATGAAGCTGTTCATGAGGAGTTTAAAAAGAGACGCACTATCTTAGTACATCAGCCAAGACCCCAAGAAATGCTCAAACTTGGTAAGCATGGCGACTGACTTTATGGACATGTTTAGATTCAACACAGAGAACGCACCAGATGTGTTCTACATTAAAAATTTGAAGAAGAAACCCACAGAAACCTTTCGCGAGTATGCTACTCGCTGGAGGTCTGAAGCCGCTAAAGTCAAACCTTCTCTCGAGGAAGAGCAGATGAACAAGTTCTTTGTCCGGGCTCAGGACCTGCAATATTATGAACCGTTAATGATGGTTGAAGGCCACAAGTTCTCCGACATCATAAATCTGGGTGAGCGGATTGAAGAAGGTATTAAAAGAGGTATGGTTACAAATTTTGAGCCTCGCAAGCCACTAACAAGGCTTTACGGTCCGGTGGTGTGTCTAAGAAGAGAGACGTTGGAGCCGTAATGATTGCACAAAGATCCTCCTCCCCACTCAAATACTAAGCTTATCCAACACCTCCACTCACATACCAAGATCCACCACCTTCCTACCAGCCCTCACCAAACTACCAAGCACCCTCACCGAACTACAAAGCTCCACCACCTTCCTAAAAAGCTCCACCTCCCACCTACCAATCTCCATCACCCACATATCAACCTGCTTCGCACAGATACTCACAACCCGCTCCTGTCTACCACACTTATAATTCCCAGCCATCCTATTACCAATCAACCCCTGCTCGCCAAAACTTCCCTAGACATCGTCCCAATTTTGATCGCCGCCCTCCAAAGCAATACACTGCCATAGCCGAGCCCATTTACCAGCTGTATGCTAAGCTCAAAGTTGTTGGTTACGTCACACCTATCCCTGCTACCACCCCTGAGAACCCTTCTCAGTGGGTTAACCCAAATAAATCCCGTGCATACCATTCCGGCATGAAAGGACAGATCATCGAAGAATGCTGCTCTCTAAAGGACAAAATACAGTCTCTCATTGACTATTAGATTATTGTGGCAAAAGACCCTGCTCCAAATGTCTGTAACAATCCTTTGCTAGACCATAAGGGTGGAGGTGTCCATATGATTGAAATAGAAGATGATTGGGATCCCGTGGGATCAATCGGGTTGATCGCAGAAGGTGATGACCCAAAGAAACCTGCAGTCACTCTCAAACCGATCATAGTCCAGATTCAACCATATGAAAACGTTGAGGTGAATATGTCTATACCACTTGAGTTTGAAGCAGCGCCACCTGCAAAGTCACCAGTGCCAATTGAAGTTGAGTTTGTATCTCCAGCAAATGCACCGGCACCATTTGAGGTCATAGTCGTTCCACCCCGAACACACATTCCGTTTGAAGTAAGGATGACCGCACCAATTTCGGTGGCAATGTCAACCACGCCACCCTTCTATTCAAACGCTATCCCTTGGGAATATACAACCGAGGCGAGAAGGAAAGGCAAGGTCAGGTCTGAGGAGGTTGTCGCATCACAGGGTATGATAAGAACTAGTAGGGTCTACACCCCTGAGCATCTAGCCAAATCAAGCAAGCAGGCTGCCAACCGGCCTCCCTTTATCGAAACAGGTCCCGATGAACTTTGGAGAAAGGAACAGGCTAAGGAGTATTCAGTCATCGACCAGTTGAACACGACACCGACACTGATATCCATCATCTACTTGCTACATAATCCTGAAACACACAGAAATGCTTTGTTGAAAGTGTTGAGTGAAGCATATGTGCCAAAAAACATCACTAGCGGGGAAAGTCACAAAATCACTTTTCATGAGGACAAGCTACCACATGAAGGATCGGGGCACAACAAAGTGCTGCACATCACCGTGCAATGCGAAGATCATTTCATCACAAGGATCTTGATCAATGGAGGTTCCAATCTTAACATCTGTCCGCTGATAACACTCAAGAAATTGGGTAATGGGCTACATAAGATAAAGGATGGAGCATTAAATATGAAAGTCTTTGACGGTTCTCAGAGGTACACCATGGGGGAGATCAGTCTATGTCTACAGATGGGACCGACTTGGTTCGAAGTGGATTTCCAGGTCATAGATGTGCCAACATCCTACAACCTATTGTTGGGACGACCCTGGATTCATGTTACTGGGGCCGTAGCATCAACACTACATCAGGCGGTAAAATTCGAGTGGAACCACCAAGAGGTGATTATTCATGGTGACGGTAGCAACCCCATTTATTGTTGTCAAACTATTCCGGTGATTGACCGAAAAAGGAAGATCGGCGGGGAAACTTACCACCACATTGAGCAGGTCAATGCTTTCAACAAGGAAAATTGGTGGGATAACAAGATTGAGAGCATCCTGAACTAGAAAGTATATGAGCCAGGCAAAGGGCTCAGTAAGAACCTCCAAGGGATCACAAAGCCCTTAAAACTCAAGAAACATGGTACCACTTTCGGTCAGGGGCATGAGTACACTTGGCAGGAATTCAACGACCAGTTGCCACCTTGGCGCGGTCCCTATTACCATTTGGAGCAGCCGATAACTCATCTTGAGCAGACTTTCAAGCAGGCCGACTCTATTTACGGATCTGACGAAGAAGAAGCACTTGCAGCAATAAGGAGTTTGTTCTTAGAGGACGAGGATATGGATTGCTATGTGTTTCTCGAGGAGGAGGGGGAGGAAGGACCTTCCATACAGACTGTAAGAAAGGGGACATTTATCCAGAACTTGTCTATCAAGATGACCAAAGCCCGACGAGCCTCGGGGTAGCAAGGCTAAAACAAGCATTATTTATTGTTTTATTCACTAAATGATTTTCCTCTGCCTGCATTTTTCAATTTCTGCAATATGATCTTCAATGTTCAAAATAGTTATTTAATTCATCAAAGCATATTCTAAAATTCTCTTACGAGTCCGATATTTATTGCTATTGTTTTCTCTCCTTACTTTATTTATTTATATAGCATTACTATTACTTGTCTTGATGAACTGATAACTGTGACATGTAATGAGACAACACAGCAAACATACATTGATTCAGATGAAGACGACATACCTGGCGAGATTGTCAAATAAGTTGAGAACTTTGAGAACAGAACTAAGTCCAACATGGACGAGACCGAAGTTATCAACCTAGGAGATTCAGAAAACGTCAAGGAGACTCGCATCAACATAAATTTGTCACCATCAGAAAAGAAAGAATACACAGAGTTTCTAAAAGAGTATGAGGATGCATTTGCATGGTCGTAAGATGACATGACTGGTCTAAGTACGTCTATTGTGGCTCACAAACTGCCTACCGATCCGACGTGTCCACCGGTGAAACAAAAGCTAAGAAAGCTCAAACTCGACATGAGTTTGAAAATCAAAGAAGAAGTTACCAAGCAGATCAATGCCAAAGTTCTCCAGGTAGTGGAGTACCCGACATGGTTAGCCAACATTGTACCTGTGCCGATACAGGACGAGAAGTTCAGAGTCTGCATCGACTACCGGGATCTCAACCGGGCCAGTCCGAAAGACGACTTCCCCTTACCAAATATACACATTCTGATTGACAACTGCGCCAAGCATGAATCGCGGTCCTTCGTAGATTGCTTCGCTGGTTATCACCAAATTTGGATGGATGAGGAAGATGTTTAGAAAATGGCGTTCATCATGCCATGGGGAGTGTATTGTTACAAGATGATGCCATTCAACCTAAAGAATGCAGGGGCCACCTACATAAGGGCCGTGAACACCATATTCCATGACATGATTCACAAAGAGATCGAGGTGTACGTGGATGATGTCATTATCAAATCAAAGAAAGCTACTAATCACATGTAGACTTTGAGGAAGTTCTTCAACAAATTGCGAAAATACAATCTGAAGCTGAACCCCATGAAGTGTGCATTCATGGTTCCAGCTAGAAAGTTGCTCGGGTTCATTGTAAGTCGCCGGGGAATAGAATTGGATCTGTCAAAAGTCAAATCCATTCAAGAACTACCACCACGAAGGAACAAGAAAGATGTGATGAGTTTCTTGGGGAGGCCTAATTACATCAGCCGGTTTATAACACAGTATACAATCATCTGTGAGCCAATCTTTAAGATGTTGAAGAAGGACGCTGCAACCAAGTGGACCGACGATTGTCAAAAGGCTTTCGACAGAATCATGGAATATTTTTCAACACCGCCAGTCCTAGTACCGTCCGAGCCAGGCAGATCTCTATTACTCTATTTTGCCGTGTTAGATGGAGCTTTCGGCTGCGTTCTGGGGCAGCACGATGAAACATGAAGGAAG
Organism: Nicotiana paniculata; assembly: GCA_005239505.1. Lineage (NCBI taxonomy): Eukaryota > Viridiplantae > Streptophyta > Magnoliopsida > Solanales > Solanaceae > Nicotiana > Nicotiana paniculata. Next base: position 112,555 of record ML346879.1, on the reverse strand, counting down.
GAACAAGTTATTTATTACCTCAACAAGAAGTTCACTCCATATAAGGCACGGTATTCTCTATTAGAGCGTACCTGTTGTGCTCTAACTTGGGTCGCCCAAAAGATGAGGCATTACTTCTATGCCTACACAACATATCTCATATCAAGGATGGATCCATTAAAGTACATCTTTCAAAAGCCCATGCCCACTGGCAAGCTACCTAAGTCGCAAATCCTGCTAAGTGAATTCGACATTGTTTACATGACTCAGAAGGTAGTTAAAGGAGAAGCTCTGGCATACCATCTTGCTGAGAATCTCGTAGACGGAGAATACAAACCCCTGAAAACATATTTTACTGAAGAGGTATCATTCATAGGAGGAGATATTGCAGGACCCTATGATTGTTGGAGGGTGTTCTTTTATGGAGAAGCAAACTTCAAGGGAGTCAATATTGGAGTAGTCCTAGTATCAGAGACCGGTCAGCATTATTCGATATCCGCCAAAATCAGGTTCCCTTGCACCAACAATATGGCAAAATATGAAGCCTGCATCTTAGGGCTCAATATGGCCATTGACATGAATGTCCAGGAGTTGTTAGTGATCGGTGATTCAGACTTATTGGTACATCAGCTACAAGGAGAATGGGCAGCAAAGAATTCCAAGATACAGTCGTATCTGCACCACGTATAGGAATTAAGAAAGAGGTTCACAAAGATAGAGTTTCGGCACGTCCCCAGAATCCATAATGAGTTCGCCAACTCATTGGGTACTTTATCCTCATTGATCTAGCATCCGGACAAGAATTTAATTGACCCTATTCCTATAGAGATCCATAATCAGCCAGCTTACTGTGCCCATGTTGAAGAAGAAGCAAACAGAAATCCTTGATTTCATGACATCAATGAGTACTTGGAAAAAGGAGAATACCCCGAGCTTGCAAATTCCACTCAGAATCGCACACTTCGGAGATTGTCCAACAATTTCTTTCATAGCGGAGGAATCATGTATTGGAGGACTCCCGATTTGGGGTTATTAAGGTGTGTTGACGCAAAAGAAGCATCAAAATTGCTGGAAGAAATTCATGTTGGGACCTGTGGCCCATATATGAACGGTCTTGTTCTAGCAAAGAAAATACTCTGAGCTGGTTACTTTTGGATGACTATGGAAATTGACTGCATCCAGTATGTTCGTAAATGCCACCGCTTCCGGATACATGGGGATATGATAAAAGTTCCTCCAAGTGAGCTCAATGCAACCAGCTCACCATCGTCGTTCGCTGCTTGGGGTATTGATGTTATTGGACCAATCGAGCCTGCCGCCTCCAATGGCCACATGTTCATTCTGGTCGCCATGGACTACTTCACTAAATGGGTCGAAGTGGCCTCCTACAAAGCAGTTCGGAGTTCCCGAGTCAATCATCACCAACTATGGTTCTAATATCAACAGTGACTTCATGAAAGCTATGTGTGAAACTCTCAAGATTAAACACAAAAATTCCACAACATACAGACCTCAGATGAATGGAGCCGTAGAGGCCGCTAACAAAAACATGAAGAAGATACTAAGGAAGATGATAGAAAGGCACAAGTAGTGGCATAAAAAGTTATCATTCGCTTTATTGGGATACCGCACCACTGTCCGCACATCAATAGGGGCAACTCCCTATATGCTAGTTTATGGTACAAAGGTTGTTATTCCTGCCGAAGTGGAGATTCCATCTCTATGAATTATACAGGAAGCTGAGCTCAACGATGCAGAGTGGGTAAGGAGACATTATGAGCAACTAGCCCTCATAGACGGGAAGATAATGAATGCAGTATGTCATGGTCAACTATATCACATCATAATGGCCAGGGCCTTCAATAAGAAAGTCAAGCCGAGACGATTCACACCAGGGCAGCTGGTGTTAAAGAAAATCTTTCTGCATCAAGATTAAGCCAATGGGAAGTTCTTTTCCAAGTGGAAAGGTCCGTACATGGTTCGTAGAGTGCTGACAGGAGGAGCATTCATACTTGCAGAAATGGACGCAGAAGTTTGGCCGAAACTGATCAATTCAGATGCAGTCAAGCGCTACTATGTGTAATCTTTATGCTTTCTCAGTGATCTAATTTGAACTATGCCTGACATGATTCCTGTTTAAGAGGGGATAGATAGGCAGCCCTATGGGTTCGGTAACAGTTTAATAAAAATCTATTTTTCCCCGCAATTGGAAACTGGGGCAAAATTTTGAGGATTGCCCTCAAAATTCTGAAGCGAGCAGCAGTCCACAAGCATTCACCCAGCCAACTGGGGCAGAAATTTAAGGAGGACCCCCAAAATTCTAAAGCAAGTTCAGCCAATCGCCGCACTAGTAGCAGTCAGAGGCGTCCACCCAGCAAACTGGAGTAGAATTTTGAGGAGGACCCTCAAAATTCCGCAGTATGAGAGGTTGTAATGTCTCGAGCCGTACCATATCGTCCGTTCATCTAAAACTACTTTAGATTATATATTATACTTTTACAAAATCATGCATATTTATTTTTTCTGAAGCAGCTTGTTTAGCGAACGCAACCCCAATGATACAGACAATATCATCATGATCAAGCAAATGAGCCAAGCAGAGCCAGCGGTAATGCGAACTAAACTTTTCCCTTTACAAAACTCTTGATCTTTCTTTAGATGCAGGAACAAAATTGCAAAAGCCCCAAATATATCTGCTCAAAGGACAGGCATCGTTCCTCAAACTCGTCGCACATGCCAACATTTATCATCAGCACAAATGATGCTTCATTATCACAATTCTCTACCGCAATTTAACACCAGCTAAGAATTTCTGTTGTCCTTCCTTAATCTTGCATAAGGCTACCTTTTTTCCTTCTGAGGTTAAACGCTACCTCCATCTGCATTCGCATCTTGCATACGGCTACCTTTATACTTTTCGAGGTTAAACGCTACCTCCTTCTGCATTCGAATCTTGCATAAGGATACCATTATACCTTCCGAGGTTAAACGCTACCTCCACCTGCCTTTGAATCTTGCATAAGGATACCTTTCTGCCTTCCGAGGTTAAACGCTAACTCCATCTACATTTGCATCTTGCATAAGGCTACCTTTCCGCTTTCCGAGGTTAAATGCTACCTTTTTGCCTTCCGAGGTTAAACGCTACCTCCATATGCATTCGCATATTGCATAAGACTACCATTCTGCGTTCCGAGGTTGAACGCTACCTCCATCTACATTCGCATCTTGCATAAGACTACATTTCTGCCTTTTGAGGTTCAACGCTACCTCCATCTCCATTCGCAGCTTGCATAAGGCTACCTTTCAGCCTTCCGAGGTTAAACACTACCTCCATCTTCATTCGCATCCTGGATAAGGCTACCATTCTACCTTCCGAGGTTAAACCCTACCTCCATCTGCATTCACATCTTTCATAAAGCTACCTTTACGCCTTCCGAGGTTAAACGCTACCTCCAACTGCATTCGCATCATGTATAAGGCTACCATTCTGACTTTCGAGGTTAAGTGCTACCTCCATCGGCATTCGCATATTGCATAAGGCTACCATTCTGCCTTCCGAGGCTAAACGCTGTCTCCCATTTACTTCTCAAAAGAAACCAATGCCTCTAGCATTATTTAGCGCGCTTTCCTTTTAGGCTAAGCTCTACTCTTTAATTCTCAATACTAAGCTCTGTCTTGTCGGCATCATACTATTGCATCTTTATGGGCTGAAATATTGCCAACTAATCCAAAGGTGTCATAGTTCGGAGGCACCATCTTCATGGCCTGAGAACACCATGTCATGGCCTGAAGATCTCTTTTATCAGTTTGCATATCATTATTCAAAGGCATCATGGTTCGGAGGCACCATCTTCATGGCCCGAGAACATCATTTCATGGCCTGCGAATCCTGCATCAAGCAATTCATGGCCAGGACATCATGGTCTAAAGACGTCATCCTTAACCGTCCAAAGACAGCATTCATAGTCTAACAGGAATTTGCATCATGTTTAAATTATGCACGATATGCTTGTATTACTCATTTCAAGGTAACCCGGCAAGCAACAACTGTCTCGGCAGGAGCGATCCCGCTCCAGTTCTCCTAATTACCTCGTAAGTCGTTCATTCAATCAGTCCTATATGTTGCGTCTGTTCTTGTAAAAATATCCATCGATATGCTTTGCTGATGACTCCTGAACTACATACGGCCTGATTCCTGTAAAACCAGGGATATGTAGGCAACTCATAAACCAGGGTGCGGCCTAAACCTCTTCAAACCACTTCGCTCGGTCATAATTGGCCATCATGTATTTACCCGACAATTCTTTCATCCTTCCGGGTAAAGAGGGGCAGCTGTTGATAACCAATTTTTTCTCAAATTATTTTTTAATTTCCATTTACACCTTCAAAATCAGGCTTTCATAGAAATTGATATTTTTCTATAATTTTCCCATATTTTTGTTAATATATCCAATATTTTATTTCTAATAATCAATTACAAAATTACATTACAAATGATTTAAAAAATATTTCTTGACTTAATTTTGGTCCTATAAGACAAAATTACTTCACAATTAGCCAAATTGGCACTCCTTGGCCGTAGTTGCAATAACTTTGCAATTATAGCCTAATCATGTGTTTTATGCTATTTTTTCCCAGTAATTAGTCATTTATTTTTTTAAAATACTTATTAATCATTTTAATTTAATTTATTAAGCATCAATTTCATCTTTACAATTATAAGCTATTTACAAATTATTTTAATTAATTTTAGTTGGGTTTTTAACAATTAGCACTTTTTATTTAAATTCTAGCCTAAATTAATCTTGGTCCCTACCCTAATTAAACTAGCCCAGACCCCCCAAGCCCAATACAATTTCCTACTCGGCCCAACCCCAAATCAATCTGAGCCGTTGATCAAATTAGATCAACGACCCAGATTTTTGTTACCATAATTAAACCTATCTAACCCCCCTGACCCCCTCTGATTCTCACCGTCTCTCATCTATCTAGTCTCTCTCTCTATCTCTCTGATTCTCTAGAGACTTCCAGTCTCTTCCCTTGCTCCGATAAATCTCATCACCTTCTTCGGTCATCCCTTTGCTGGAGACCTTGAAACCTTCACTACCCTCCTGCCTCATGTGGTTCCCTCACGCCGGTGTTTTCCATCTCTAAGGTCTTCAAGAGACCTGGGTTGAATCCTCCTACCTCCTGTACCTGTGCTCATCACCCTCCAGCCATCTCCAGCTACCTTTGGTTGTTCAAGCAAGGTCTATGACCTTTGGGGGTTAAACCAGCGACGTTTGAGGTTTTTCTTTCTCTCAGGGTTCTCTTTGAAACCCTCAATGTTTAAAACTCTCCCGATTCTTTAGATCTATGATAGATCTGTATCTGTTTTGAGCTATTTCGTCGTTTCCCTAAAAAACTCTCTGATTTTCTCTAAAATGACTCTTAGTTTTCAACTAGTGTTTCATGACTCCGCTTTAAAATGATTTTCCTGTGATGTTTTCAGCATTATACTAGGGTCTTTACTATGTTTTAGTAACTTATTTGATTTTTCCTCCCTTATCTGAATTATTACCTGACTTTGTCTTCAATATTGTTTGCATATGTATGAGCTTTATGATTCCATGATGTTTTACGCTCTGTTGTTCTTTCCTTGTTGTCCCGTTTGTCTTTCTGCTTGCCCTATAAGTTCATGAGGATCCTTGATTTCACATGCTTTTACTATTAGGGTTTCTAACCTCTTGCCTGCAATTTATTCGATTCATGTTAATTTCCTTTGATTGTTGTTACTCCTATTTAAATCCCTGATTCTCTGTAGTTTTAGTTTGTTAGGGTTCATGATTTATTATTTTGAATCCCTGATTCCTTGTGATTTGAGACCTTATTGATTAATTTCCGACCTTAGTCCATTTTTTACCTTGTTACATGATTTATTTGCTGTTAATTAATACTCATTCCCTTAATTAGAGTCTGTGAACCTAGCCTCTATTGTATGCTTGTACTGATTTGAAATTGTTTCCTTATATGTCATATGCATGTCACATATGGGAACTTTCTTTATTTGCTATTTTCCTGCTATCCGTTTGAACTCAATCCCTTTAATTAAGGGATACCTATACTTATTGTGTATTGATTGATGCTCAGTCCCTAATTACTGGTTTATTTTGATTTCCTGCCTTATTCACTACTGGTTTTCAAAAACTATATATACACACTACTCTTTCATTAAAAAAACGAACATAGACCTTGTTCTATTCTCTCTTTCTCACACACACACAATCTACTATTCTTCTTTTGATTGTTTACTATTGCTAGTCAGCTGGAAGCCAAGACTAGCTATTCTACTTGCCTTTTATTCTGTATTTGCTGTCTTCAAGTGGTTTGTTTTCAGTTTATATTTAAAGTCTCCAAAACAACATGTTTCTTTGGTTATTACGATGCATCTTGCTTCTTGTTTCCTTTTACTTATGGTTACGTTGTCCTACTTGCAACTAGTTTCACATATTATGTTTTTTTGGTTTTGGGTATCTCCTCCCTTATAGCCTCAGCATGCAATCCCGAAGATACTATAATTGCCTTGTATGTTACTTAACATGTGTTTCTTAAACCTATGTGTAATTATATCCTACTCCTTCCCAGCACTCCCTCTAATCTGATTTTGTGATTGGTTTTCAACAATGATCGATCCCATACTCTAGGTATCTCTGACTGTATGACTATGTCTAACTAGTATTCCTAAGTTGGTGTCCCACTACCTGTAACCAATTGCAATGCTTCTTCCAAGATTGTGTCCATCATGTTGTCTGCTTTATGTGTCCCCAATTCCCATTGTCCCTGAGTGAAATCTATGTTTGAATGTGCTGAACCTGTGCGAGTTGTTTGCTGATTTTCCAAATATGTTTACATTATATTCAAGTTGTTTCATTAATGAATAAAACCTTTTTAGAAAACTTCTTTATTGATTGAATCAATCCAGTACTTTTTTATGGCAAAACCTTTTCAAACCTATCTCCTGCACTTCACTTGATTCCTAGACCATTAAGTTTTTCCCCCTCAGTGTGAGCACTGCTTTGGGACCTTGAGTTCCCTCTGAACTCTGACACACTGAGGCTGGTATTTCTACACTGCACATGTTTAACTCCTGGTTACTAAGTCTTAGTGTGAGCATTTCCCGGGAGCCCTTGAGGTCCTTAGGGAACTTTGACAAACCCGGATTGTGAAAAGGCTATGAATACCATATGGCATAAGGTTTGGAGGATTTGGGCCTGAGTGAAGGCTCCCTATAGAATTACTTCTTATTTTCTACTTTGTTTATGTAATTAATAATTCCTGGCTTGTAATAATCTGTAAACAACTCATGGGGGCTTGATAGTGAAATAGGAGGGGTAACTACGCATGCTTAGTTATTACAAGGGTAGGAGCCATGTTTTAACCTTTATTTCTTATCAGCGCAATAGAAATAATGCATTAAAAATCCTGATCTTTAGGTCCTATGTAAACTGTTTCAACATCTTGTTTCAGTACTTTCATTCATCACTCAGAAAATCTGTGATAGGGTAAATAATGTTAATAATTGGTATCTTCTACCATCATGTTTCATATTGCTATGTGCACTTAGAAATTGTGTCTCTATGATAACATTAACAAGTTGTACTTTTGCTATTCCTGAAACGGTGCATAATGTTGTGATTTTATGTGAATTTAGAAATCCTGTTTAGGTTATTATGCATCATGTCTCATTAGACATCATGATATAGGATCGTACTCATTTAACTGCACTTAGTCTAAATACAGATATCTAAAACAGTCCCCTGTTCTAAACAACTGGTAATTAGTCCTTGCACATCTTCAACACCTAGAATTGCATGTTATTAGCTATAAATAACCTAGAGTCGTTAACAAATCTGAATAACTGTTGCATGTTATCCTACACTTAGGCAAGCCTAAGGTAATCAATTTAAAAAATAAAACTGTCCTTTGTGATTAGTGTTCAACTGTCAGCATGCTTAAAACAAGTAGGCAAGTCTGATTAAGACTTCCTTTCTGAGTTATGCAATAAATCTGTCTTTGTTATTATCACTTAGACACCATGCAAATCTGGACCTTAATTGTGTATGAGACATGCTGTTTATGCGCACTGTTTGTGGAGGTCTTTGAGCCCTTTCCTGTTTATGTGCTACCCCCTTTATCTGCAGTTCTACTTGTTCATTATATGTCGCCTTAGCATTTTCACCTTTAAAACCTGAGGGTCTGCCTAGCACCTCCTTTAGGATAGGAGTCCTAATTTCCTCCGGGACTGATAGGAAAGGACGGGTAACACCATGCAATAGAGGTCAAGACCAACACTCAATTTAGGTACTTTCACGGGGTGGGAAAGGATAGAATATAGATATGATGATCGCTGCGCTAATACCATGTGTAGGCCCTCATCGAGGAGTGATTACCGGGTATTGCATTAATGTGATCCATATTATCATANCCCCCCGCCCCTACTTGTTATTTGCTAATTGCACAAACTCACAAAAACCATTTGGCCGGGAACCACACTTGTGGATCGGGGTGCCTAACACCTTCCCCTTAGGACAATTTCAAGCCCTTACCCAATCTCTGGTTAGTAACGTAGTTGTAATTGAACCCCTTAGGTGCCCTAACACACCGTTAAAATTATTAGGTGGCGACTATTCAAAATATGTAAACCCCTTTCCAAAAGGAAAGATTTGACTCAACCAATGTCATAAACCCCTTTCAACCGGGCCTCGAAAGGAGCGCTCGGGGAAAAAGGTGGGCGCGACAACATGGCGACTCTTCTGGGCATATCTAGGCTTTTAGCATTTTAAATTGTTTCATGAATTTGTGCCTTTATTTTTGTTTAAATACCTGCACCCTTTCCTCTTCCCTGACATGTCTCTTTGTTTTATTTTGTAACTACTTTAAATCATTACTAATGTTTTTACCGCTTTCTTTAACGTGCAAATACATGACAACTTGTTTTAATACTTATTATTGCATAATCATGCTCAACATGCACACTCCACTCGTGCCAAAAAAAATACTATAGCAACAATTGATGAGTGCTTGTGCTCTTCCTATATTATTACCCACTAAATTCGGAAAGGCTTATTTGTGGTAAAACTAGTCGATCAGCGGTGCAGTCGATGGTTCCATGCCTTTCCCCCTCGAGTTGTCCACTCAAGGGTACCGGTCTAAAATCCTATAGAAACCTTACTCTGTTGCACTGTTGCTTGCAGCCTGGTCAGACCTAGTCGAGCTAAAGTGTTGTCCGCACGATAGCTTTTAAGATAGCCTTATCCAAATACCACTAGGTTTCCCTAAACCCAAACGTAAGCCCTCACGTTCTGTCCATTTATTTGGAGAACTAAGTGCTTCTTGCTAATTATTGACGTTAAATACTCGAGCCCAGTAGAGGTAAGGGCCTAACCTTATTTGCTTTGCAGAAAAATGAGGCACGAAGTCCCCAAATTCGGCATAGTCTCCAATACCCACCCAAGATTGTTGAGTTGGTGGGAGGATCTGCACTCTAGCGACAAAGCTATCATCATGAAACACTTGGGTAACCTACCATCTCTCCTGGAAATCCAGCCTAATAAAATGATAATAGAGGCTGAAACCCTCTTCTGGGATCGTGAAAGGTTCGTGTTCTGCTTTGGGAACATCGAAATGATGCCTTTGATTGAAGAGATAGGAGGGTTGGCTAACCTAGTACGGGAAACTCCAAGGTTGTTGATGCCTGAGAACCGCACAGGCAAAAGTTTCCTCACAATGATGGGCCTGAAAAAGGATGCAGAATTGGTATGTTTGGAGGATTCGTACATTCCTTTTGATTACTTGTACGAAAGGTATGGCTACATCAAATCATACCGTACCTACCATGACGAGTTTGCTATCACCTCTCTGGGACACGTCCATCGTCGAGTGTTTGTGTTTATGGTTTGCTTGTTGGGTTTGATCGTGTTCCCGATAAAGAAGGAAAGGATCCATACCAGGCTAGCCATGGTAACTAAGACAATAATGGAAGGGGTAGATGGGCAAGACTTCAGCATTGTGCCCATGATTGTTGCAGACATATATCGGGCCTTAGAAAGGTGTCAACAAGGAGCAAAGCATTTCGAAGGTTGCAATTTATTACTTCAACTCTGGCTCATGGAACATCTCCAAAGAGGTGAATAACGACAAGACATTCACCGCAGAATGTAGGATGACCACATTGCTTTCCATCACCCAAAGCGAATGAATTATATCCCCGACATGTTCGCTCAAGTTGAAAATGCTGAGGGATGGGTTGAGCTTTTTGATAACTTGACTGAAGAGCAGGTCCAATGGATGTTTTAATGGTTTCCGATGGATGAGTTCATCATTCGATCTCGAGACGCATCATTTCATTTACTGATTGGTCTAAGGGGGACATACCCTTACGTCCCTCTTCGAGTTATGAGGCAAGCAGGTAGGAAGCAAGTCATACCTAGGGTCGAGAAGATGAGCCATCTTCGAGCCGACTTTCAAAATAATGACAGTCCTCACAAGTGCCAAGCTCAGCACATGTGGCACTGCAAGATTATACTTGAGAAAGACACCATCGAGCCAGATAGGTATCATGCCTGTTGTAGACCTTTATATCTCGGTTGGTTAGAAGAGGATTTGGGTGGCCAGAGCAAGCCGGGGTACGTCCGAGGTCACAGGGTTATAGATGAAAGGGCCGAGGCACAAGTAAAATACAACCAACTTCGAAAAAGGATCCAGGAATATAAGGATGATCACCACAAGATACATGAGTCCAACAAGAAATTGATCGAGGAATGGAAAGACATGGCCATCAGCGCCAACAATGGGTTGGGGTACTTGGAACAAGGTATAGTCGAGCTAGAAGAGAAGTTCATCAGAAGAGTCGAGAATTGTCAAAAGGCTGAGGGAGCTGAAGAAGGATATCTAGCCAGAACCTACCTGTTGCTGGGACTTCGCGAGCTGGTAAAACTGTACAAGGAAAGCAAGAATGCCGAGTCTGGGGAATGTCCTTCTGGGACCAAGTAGATAGGAGTGTCTTTATTTTTCTCTATCAATGTAATAAGGCCAATGGCCATTAGTGACTTTTATTTTTCGTCTATCGTTTTGGGATTTGTCTATTTTTCTTATCAATAAAATGAGGCATTTAGCATTTTAAGTTATCCAAATCAATTTGTCGCTATGCCTACCTCGGGCACAAAGAGGTTCCCAACTTAGGACGCGATTTACATTTCCGCATTCTGTGTTTAAATACCACAATATTCTTTTTCATAATCCTCACTGACTTAGTTACCTTTTATTTATTTAATTTTTTTTTCTTACTCCCCTCCCCAAAGGTTAGTTCATGCATTCTGGTATTATCAGCCTATCTCACAAGATCTAAGGGCCCTCCACATACTCCTCCTCCTAGTCCTCCTAAGGGAAAAGACATAGGCGAAAGTAAGATGGAAGAGTCCAGCGGCACCAGAGAGGAGAATGTGATTGAATGGGTAGAGGCCACTGATGGCTGAGGTATTCAGGTCCTGCATGAAAACATGTCACCACTTGAACAGAAATTGCTGAAGTTTCAGGAAGAACTCGATCAAGTCCGGAATCTGGCCAACTTGTCATTTTCCCTCAACGTCCCCGACGTCAACCTTCCAAATTCTCAAAAACCCGCACCTCACAAAATATCCCAAGACAGAAAAATCATCCTGCACCTCACCATCACACCACTCCCCTAAAGAACCAAACTCTCCCGACGCAGTGTAATGCTTGCCACTCCTCAAATAACACTCCACTACTCATCCCAGAACCTCAAAACCCCACAAAGGACCATTTCCACACCTATAACAATCCCATCTATGTGGAAACCATAACCCACTACACTCTGCCTATCTCACAGGCATCCAAGTCTGACAGAAAGGACTTACTTATCAAGAACCTGGCCGAGGAGCTTAAGAAACTGACCAGCTGAGTCCAGGGTGTTGAAGGAACCAAGGGAATTGAAGGGTTGAATTATGAAGACCTTTGTATACAACCTGATGTTGAACTGCCTGAGGGGTACAAACCTCCAAAGTTTGAAATGTTTGACGGTACTAGTGATCTGAGAGTCCATCTGAGGACCTATTGCGACAAGTTGGTTGGCGTTGGGAAGGATGAAAGAATCTGCATGAAGGTTTTCATGAGGAGTTTGAAGGGAGATGCACTATCTTGGTACATCATCCAAGATCCCAAGAAATGGTCAAACTGGGTAAGCATGGAGTCTGACTTTATGAACAGGTTTAGATTCAACACAGAGAATGCACCAGATGTGTTCTACATTCAAAATTTGAAGAAGAAATCCACAGACACCTCCACTCACATACCAAGCTCCACAACCTTCCTACAAGCCCTCACCAAACTACCAAGCTCCACCACCTTCCTACCAAGCTCCACTGCCCACCTATCAATCTCCACCACCCACATATCAACATGTTTCGCCCAGATACTCACAACCTGCTCCTGTCTACCACACTTATAATTCCCAGCCATCCCATTACCAATCACCCCCTGCATGCCAAAACTTCCCTAGAATCGGTCCCAATTTTGATTGGTGCCCTCCAAAGCAATACACCGCCATGGCCGAGCCCATTGACCAGTTGTATCAGAAGCTCAAAGTTGCTGGTTACGTGACACCTATCCCTGCTGCCACCCCTGAGAACCCTTCTCAGTGGGTTAACACAAACAAATCCTGTGCATACCATTCTGGCATGAAAGGACACACAATCTAAGAATGCCGCTCTCTGAAGGACAAAATACAGGCTCTCATTGACAAAAAGATTATTGTGGCAAAAGACCTCGCTCCAAACGTCCGCAACAATCCTTTGCCAGACCATAATGGTGGAGCTATCCATATGATTAAAATAGAAGATGATTGGGATCCCGAGGGATCAATCAGGTTGGTCGCAGAAGGCGATGACCCAAAGAAACCTGCAGCCACTCTCAAACCAATCATAGTCCAGATTCAACCATTTGAGAATAATGAGGTGAATATGTCTATACTACTTGATTTTGAAGCAGCGCCACCTACAAAGTCACTAGTGCCAATTGAAGTTGAGTTCGTATCTCCAGCAAATGCACCGGCACCATTTGAGGTCGCAGTCTTGCCACCCCGAACACGTATTCCGTTTGAAGTAAGGATGACCGCCAATTCTTGTGGCAATGTCAACCATGCCACCCTTCTATTCAAACGCTATCTCGTGGGACTATACAACCGAGGAGAGAAGGAAAGGCAAGGTCAGGTATGAGGAGGCTGTCGCAGCACAGGGTATGACGAGAACTAGTAGGGTCTACACCCCTGAGCATCTGGCCGAATCAAGAAAGCAGGATGTCAATCGACCTCCCCTTATATAAACAGGTCCCAATGCCTTTGGAGAAAGGTATAGGCTAAGGAGTATTCAATCATCGACCAGCTGAACAAGAAACCGACACATATATCCATCCTCTCTTTGCTACTGAACTCTGAAACACACAGAAATGCTTTTTTGAAATTGTTGAGTGAAGCATATGTGCCAAACACCATCACTAGCATGGAAATGGCCAATATGGTAGGCCAGGTACTGGAAAGTCACAAAATCATTTTTCATGAGGACGAGCTACCACCCGAAGGATCGGGGCACAAGAAAGCGTTGCACATCACCGTGCAATTCGAAGATCATTTCATCACAAGGATCTTGATCGATGGAGGTTCTAGTCCGTTGATAACACTCAAGAAATTGGGTAAAGGGCTACATGAGATAAAGGATGGAGCAATCAATGTGAAAGCCTTCGACGGTTCTCAGAGGTCCACCATGGGGGAGATCAGTTTATGTCAACAGATGGGACCAACTTGGTTCGAAGTGGATTTCCAGGTGATAGATGTGCCAGTATCCTACAACCTATTGTTGGGACGACCTTGGATTCATGCTGTTGGGGCCGTAGCATCAACACTACATCAGACGGTAAAATTCGAGTGGAACCACCAAGAGGTAATTATTCATGGTAACGATAGCAACCCCATTTTATAGTCGTCAAACTATTTCGGTGATTGACGGAAAAATGGAAATAGGCGGGGGAACTTACCACCGCATTGAGCGGATCAATGCTATCGACAAGGACAAGTAGTGGGATAGCAAGATTGAGAGCATCCTAAACTGGAAAGGATATGAGCCAGGCAAAGGGCTCGGTAAGAACCTCCAAGGGATGAAAAAGCCCATTAAACTCAAGAAACATGGTACCACTTTCGTTCTGGGGTATGAGTACACTTGATATGAATCGATGACTGTGACATGCAGTGAGACAATGCAGCAAACGAAAATTGATTCAGACAAAGACGACATATCTGACGAGATTGTCAAAGAAGTTGATAACTTTGAGAACAGACTTAAGTCCAACCTGGACGAGACCGAAGTTATCAAGCTAGGAGATTCAGAAAACGTCAAGGAGACTCGCATCAGCATTCATTTGTCACCATCAGAAAATAAAGAATACACAGAGTTTCTAAAAGAGTATGAAGATGTATTTTCATGGTCGTATGATTACGTGACTGGTCTAAGTACATCTATTGTGGCTCACAAATTTCCAACGAATCCAACGTGTCCACCGGTGAAACAAAAGCTCAGAATGTTCAAACCTGACATGAGTTTAAAAATCAAAGAAGAAGTTACCAAGAAGATCAATGCCAAAGTTCTCCGGGTAGTGGAGTACCCGACATGGTTAGCCAACATTGTACTTGTGCCGAAGAAGGACGGGAAGGTCAGAGTCTCCGTCGACTATCGGGATCTCAACCGGGCCAGTTCGAAAGACAACTTCCCCTTACCAAATATGCACATTCTGATTGACAACTGCACCAAGCATGAATTGCAGTCCTTCGTGGATTGCTTCGCTGGTTATCACCAGATTTGGATGGATGAGGAAGATGCTGAGAAAACGGCGTTCATCACGCCATGGGGAGTGTATTGTTACAAGATGATTCCATTCAGACTAAAGAATGCAGGGTCCACCTACATGAGGGCCATGACCACCATATTCCATGACATGATTCACAAGGAGATCAAGGTGTACGTGGATGATGTGATTATCAAATCAAAGAAAGCTGCTGATCACAGGGAGAATTTGGGGATGTTCTTTAATAGATTGTGAAAATACAATCTGAAACTAAACCCCGCGAAGTGTGCATTCGGGGTTCCTGCTGGGAAGTTTTTGGGGTTTATTGTAAGCCCGGGGAATAGAATTGGATCTGTCAAAAGACAAAGCCATTCAAGAACTACCACCACCAAGGAACAAGAAAGATGTGATGATTTTCTTGGGAAGGCTTAATTAAATCAGCCGGTTTATAGCACAGTCCACAGTCATCTGTGAGCCAATCTTTAAGATGTTGAAGAAGGACGTTGCGACCAAGTGGACTGACGATTGTCAAAAGGATTTTGACAAAATCAAGGAATATTTGTCAACACCACTAATCGTAGTACTGCCCGAGCCAGGCAGACCTCTGTTACTCTATCTTGCCGTGTTAGATGGAGCTTTCGACTGCGTTCTGGGGCAGCATGATGAAACGGGAAGGAAGGAACAAGCTATTTATTACCTCAGCAAGAAGTTCACTCCATATAAGGCCCGATATTCTCTATTAGAGCGTACCTGTTGTGCTCTAACTTGGGTCGCCCAAAAGCTGAGGCATTACTTATGTGCCTACACAACATAACTCATATCAAGGATGGATCCATTAAAATCCATCTTTCAGAAGCCCATGCCCACTGGCAAGCTAGCCAAGTGGCAAATCCTACTGAGTGAATTCGACATTTCTTACATGACTCAGAAGGCAGTTAAAGGACAAGATCTAGCAGACCATCTTGCTGAGAATCCCGTAGACGTAGAATACGAACCCCAGAAAACATATTTTCATGATGAAGAGGTATCGTTCATAGGAGGAGATACTGCAGAACCCTATGTTGGTTAGAGGGTGTTCTTTGATGGAGCAAAAAACTTCAAGGGAGTCGGTATTGGATCAGTCCTAGTATCAGAGACCGGTCAGCATTATCCGATATCCGCCAAACTCAGGTTCCCTTGCACCAACAATATGGCCGAATATGAAGCCTGCATTTTAGGGCTTAATATGGCCATTGACCTGAACTTCAGGAGTTGTTAGTGATCAGTGATTCAGACTTATTGGTACATCAGGTACAAAGAGAATGGGCAACAAAGAATTCCAAGATACTGCCATATCTGCACCACGTACAAGAATTAAGAAAGAGGTTCACAAAGATAGAGTTCCGGCACGTCCCCAAAATCCATAATGAGTTCGCCGACGCATTGGCTACTTTATCCTCAATGATCCAGCATCCTGACAAGAATTTCATTAACCCATTTCCTGTAGAGATCCATAATCAGCCAGCTTACTATGCCCATGTTGAAGAAGAAGCAGACGGAAATCCATGGTTTCATGACATCGATGAGTACTTGGCAAAAGGAGAATACCCTGAGCTTGCAAATTCCACTCAGAAACGTACACTTCGGAGATTGTCCAACAATTTCTTTCATAGCGAAGGAATCCTGTATAGGAGGACTCCCGATTTGGGGTTATTAAGGTGTGTTGACGCAAATAAAGCATCAAAATTGTAGGAAGAAATTCATGTTGGGACCTGTGGCCCCCATATCAACGGTTTTGTTCTAGCAAAGAAGATACTCCGAGCTGGTTACTTTTGGATGACTATGGAAACGAACTGCATCCAGTATGTTCAAAAATGTTATCGCTTCCAGATACATAGGGATATGATAAAAGTGCCTCCAAGTGAGCTCAATGCAACCAGCTCACCATTGCCGTTCGGCGCTTGGGGTATGGACGTTATTGGACCAATCGAGCCTGCCGCCTCCAATGGCCACATGTTTATTCTGGTCGCCATGGACTACTTCACTAAATGGGTCGAAGCGGCCTCCTACAAAGAAGTTACTAAGAAAGTCGTGGCCGACTTTATCCGCGACCGCATTGTTTGTCGATTCAGAGTTCACGAGTCAATCATCACTGTCAATGGTTCTAATATCAACAGTGACTTGATGAAAGCTATGTGTGAAACTCTCAAGATCAAACACAAAAATTCCACAACATACAAACCTCAGTTGAATGGAGCCATAGAGGACGCTAACAAAAACATCAAGAAGATACTAAGGAAGATGATAGAAAGGCACAAGCAGTGGCATGAAAAGTTATCATTCACTTTATTGGGATACCGCACCACTGTCCGCACATCAACAGGGGAAACTCCCTATATGCTAGTTTATGGTACATAGGTTGTTATTCCTGTCGAAGTGGAGATTCCATCTCTAAGAATTATACAGGAAGCTGAGCTCAGTGATTCAGAGTGGGTAAGGAGATGTTATGAGCAACTAGCCCTTATAGACGGGAAGGGAATGAGTGCAGTATGTAATGGTCAACTATATTAGAACAGAATGTCCAGGGCATTCAACAAAAAAGTCAAGCCGAGACGATTCACACCAGGGCAGCTGGTGTTAAATAAAATCTTTCTGCATCAAGATGAAGCCAAGGTGAAGTTCTCTCCCAACTAGCAAGGTCCGTACATGGTTCATAGAGTGCTGACAGGAGGAGCACTCATACTTTCAGAATGGACGGAGAAGTTTGGCCGAAACCGATCAATTCAGATGCAGTCAAGCGCTACTATGTGTAATCTTTATGCTTTCTCAGTGATGTAAATTGAACTACACCTAACATGATTCCCGTTTAAGAGGAGATACGTCGACAGCCCTATGGGTTCGGTCACAATTCAATAAAAATCTATTTTCCCCGCAATTGGAAACTGGGGCAGCAAAAATTCGGAAGCGAACAACAGTCCACAAGCATTTACCCAGCCAACTGGGGCACAATTTTGAGGACGACCCTCAAAATTCTGAAGCGAGTAGCAGTCAGAGGCGTCCACCCAGCAAACTGGAGCAGAATTTTGAGGAGGACTCTCAAAATTTCGCAGCAGGACAGGTTGCAATGTCTCGAGCCGTTTCATGTCGTCAGTTCATCTAAAACTATTTTAGATTATATATTATACGCTACCTCCATCTGCATTCCCATCTTGCATAAGGCTACCTTTCTGCCTTCCGAAGTTAAACGCTACCTCCATCTGCATTCGCATCTTGCATAAGGCTACCATTCTGCCTTCCAAAGGTAAACCGCTACCTCCTTTTGCATTTGCATCATGCATAAGGCTATCTTCCTGCCTTCCGATGTTAAATGCTACCTCCATCTGCATTCGCATCTTGCATAAGGCTACCTTTCTGCCTTCCGAATTTAAACGCTACCTCCATATGCATTCGCATACTGCATAAGGCTACCCTTCTTAATTCTGAGGTTAAACGCTACCTCTATATGTATTTGCATCTTGCATAAGGCTACCATTCTGCCTTCCGAAGTTAAACGCTAGCTCCATCTGCATTTGCATATTGCATAAGGCTACCCTTTTGCCTTCCGAGGTTAAACGCTACCTCCATATGCATTCGCATCTTGCATAAGGCTACCATTCTGCCTTCCGAGGTTAAACGCTACCTCCATATGCATTCGCATCTTGCATAAGGCTACCATTCTGCCTTCCGAGGTTAACCGCTACCTCCTTTTGCATTTGCATCTTGCATAAGGCTACCTTTCCGCCTTCCGAGGTTAAATGCTACCTCTATCTGCATTCGCATCTTGCATAAGGCTACCTTTCTGCCTTCCGAGGTTAAACGCTACCTCCATCTGCATTCGCATCTTGCATAAGGCTACCATTCTGCCTTCCGAGGTTAAACGCTACCTCCATCTGCATTCGCATCTTGCATAAGTCTACATTTCTACCTTCCGAGGTTAAACGCTACCTCCATCTCCATTCGCATCTTGCATAAGGCTACCTTTCTGCCTTCCCAGGTTAAACGCTACCTCCATCTGCATTCGCATCCTGCATATGGCTACCATTCTGCCTTCCGAGGTTAAATGCTAACTCCATCTGCATTCGCATATTTCATAACGCTACCTTTCTACCTTTCGAGGTTAAACGCAACCTCCATCTGCATTCGCATCTTGCATAAGGCAACCATTTTGCCTTCCGAGGTTAAACGCTACCTCCATCTTCATTCATTTATTGCATAAGGCTACCATTCTGCCTTTCGAGGCTAAACGCTGCCTCCCATTTACTTCTCAAAAGCAACCAATGACCAACATGAATTTGCATAATGTTTAAATTATGCACGATATGCTTGTATTAGTCATTTGCAGGTAACCCGACAAGCAACCGTTGTCCCGGCAGGAGCGATCCAGCTCCAGTTATCCTAATTACCCCGTAAGCCGTTCATTCAATCAGTCTTATATGTTTCGTCCATTCTTGTAAAAAGCTCCATCGGTATGCTTCGTCGATGACTCTTGAACTACATACGACCTGATTCATGTAAAACCAGGGATATGTAGGCAACTCAGAAACCAGGGTGCATCCTAAACCTCTTCAAACCGCTTCGCTCGGTCAAAATTAGCCATCATGTCTTTACCCGAGAACTCTTTCATCCTTCCCGGGTAAAGAAGGGCAGCTACTGATACCAAATTTTTCTCAAATTATTATTTAATTTGCATTTACACGTTCAAAATCAGGCTTTCATAGCAATTGGTATTTTTCTATAATTTTCCCATATTTTTGTTAATTTATCCAATATTGTATTTCTAATAATCAATTACAAAATTACATTACAAATGATTTTAAAAACATTTCTTGACTTAATGTATTATTTTTGGTCCTATTAAGACAAAATTACTTCACAATTAGCCAAATTGGCACTCTTTGGCCGTAGTTGCAATAACTTTGCAATTATAACCTAATCATGTGTTTTATGCTATTTTTTCTAGTAATTAGTCATTTATATTTTTAAAATACTAATTAATCATTATAATTTAATTTACTAAGCATCAATTTCATCTTTACAATTATCAGCTATTTTATAAATTATTTTTATTAATTTGAGTTGGGTATTTAACAATTAGCCATTTTTATTTAAATTCTAGCCTAAATTAATCTTGGTCCCTAACCCAATTAAACTAGCCCAGACCCCCCAAGCCCATTTACATAACCCAATACCCAAGCCCAAACCTAAATCTACCCGGTCCAACCCCAAACCAATCTGAGACGTTGATCAAATTAGATCAACGACCCAGATTATTGTTTCCATAATTAAACCAAACGACCCCCACCCCCATCTTTCATTTAGACTCATCTCACATCTCTCTACTCTCTATCTTTATCTCTCTGATTCTCTAGAGACTTCCAGTCTCTTCCCTTGCTCCGATGAATCTCTTCGCTTTCTCTGGCCATCCCATCGTCCGAGACCTTGAAACCTTCACTACCCTCTTGCCTCATGTGGTTCCCTTACGCCGGTGTTTTCCATATCTAAGGTCTTCAAGAGACCTGGGTTGAATCCTCCTACCCCGTGGGGTTGTGCTCATCATCCTCCTGCCATCTCCGGCTACCTAGGGCTATTCAAGCAAGGTCTATGACCTTTGGGGGTTAAACCAGCGACGTTTGAGGTATTTATCTATCTCCTTGGGTTCTCTTTGAAACCCTCAATGTTTAAGGTTCTCCCGATTCTTTAGATCTATGATAGATCTGTATATGTTTTGAGCTATTTCGTTGTTTACCTCAAAAACTCTCTGATTTTCTCAAAAACGACTCTTCGTTTCAACTAGAGTTTCATGACTCCACTTTAAAATGATTTTCATGTGATGTTTGCAGCATTATCATAGGGTCTTTACTATGTTTTAGTAACTTATTTAATTTTTCCTCTCTTATCCGAATGATTACCTGACTTTGTCTTCAATATTGTTTGCATATGTATGAGCTTTATGATTCCATGATGTTTTACCCTCTATTGTTCTTTCCTTGTTGTCCCGTTTGTATTGTTGTTTTCCCTATAAGTTCATGAGAATCCTTGATTTCACATGCTTTTACTATTAGGGCTTCTGACCTCTTGCGTGTGATTTATTCGATTTATGTTAATTTCCTTTGATTGCTATTAGTCCTGTTTGAATCCCTGATTCTCTATAGTTTTAGTTTTTTAGGGTTCCTGATTTATTATTTTGAATCCCTGATTCCTTGTGATTTGAGACCTTACTGATTAATTTTCGACCTTAGTCCATTTTTATACCATGTTACATGATTTATTTGCTGTTAATTGATTCCCAGTCCCTTAATTAGTGTCTGTGAACCTAGCCTCTATTGTATGTTTGTACTGATTTGAAATTGTTTCCTTATATGTCATATGCATGTCACATATGGTAACTTTCCTTATTTGATGTTTTGCCTGCTAGCCGTTTGAACTCAATCCCTTCAATTAAGGGATAGCTATAGTGATTATGTATTGATTGATGCTCAGTCCCTAATTACTGTTTTATTTTGATTTCCTGCCTTATTCACTACTGGTTTTCAAAAACTATATATACACACTACTCTTTTATTAACAAAAAACGAACATAGACCTTGTTCTATTCTCTGTTGCTCAAACACACACAATCTACTATTCTTCTCTTGATTGTTTGTTATTGCTAGTCGGCTGGAAACGAAGACTAGCTATTCTACTTGCCTCTTATTCTGTATTTGCTGTCTTCAACTGGTATGTTTCCAGTTTATATTTAAAGTCTCCAAAACAACATGTTTCTCTGGTTATTACGATGCATCTTGCTTCTGGTTTCCTTTTACTTATGGTTATGTTGTCCTACTTGCAACTAGTTTCACATATTATGTTGTTTGGTTCTGGTTATCTCCTCCCTTATAGCCTCAGCATGCAATCCCTAAGATACTATAATTTCCTTGTATGTTACTTAATATGTGTTTCTTAAACCTATGCGTAATTATGTCCTACCCCCTCCCAGCACACCCTCTAATCTGATTCTGTGGTTGGTTTTCAATCATGATTGATCCCATACCCTAGGTATCTCTGACTGTATGACCATGTCTAACTAGTATTCCTAAGTTGGTGTCCCACTACTTGTAACCAATTACAAGGGTTCTGCCTAGTTTGTGTCCATCATGTTGTGTGCTCTATGTGTCCCCAATTCCCATTGTCCCTGAGTGAAATCTATGTTTGAATGTGCTGAACCTGTGCGAGTTGTTTTCTGATTTTCCAAAGATGTTTACATTATATTCAAGTTGTTTCATTACTGATCAAAACCTTTTCAGAAAACTTCTTTATTGACTGAATCAATCCAGCACTATTTTATGTCAAAACCTTTTCAAATCTATCTCCTGCACTTCACTTGATTCCTAGACCTTTAAGTTCTGCCCCCTCAGTGTGAGCACTGCTTTGGGACCTTGAGTTCCCTCTAAACTCTGACACACTGAGGCTGGTATTTCCACACTGCACATGTTTACTCCTGGTTACTAAGTCTGGGTGTGAGCATTGCCCGGGAGCCCTTGAGGTCCTTAGGAAACTTTGACACACCCGGACTGTGAAAAGGCTATGAATACCATATGGCATAAGGTTTGAAGGATTTGGGCCTGAGTGAAGGCTCCCTATAGAATAACTTCTTATTTTCTGCTTTGTTTATGCAATTCATAATTCCTGGCTTGTTATAATCTGTAAACGACTCATGGGGGCTGGATAGTGAAATGAGAGGGGTAACTACGCATGCTTAGTTATTACAAGGGTAGGAACCATGTTTTAAGCTTTATTTCTTATTTGCGCAATAGAAATCATGTGTAGGTTCACATCCATGCATTAAAAATCCTGCTCTTTAGGTCCCATGTACTCTGTTTCAACATCTTGTTTCAGTACTGTCATTCATCACTTAGAAAAATTTGTGATAGGGTAAATAAGGTTAATAATTGGTAACTTCAGCCATCATGTTTCATATTTCTCTGCGCACTTAGAAATATTGTCCCTAGGATAACATTAACAAGTTGTACTCTTGCTATTCCTCAAACGATGCATAATGTTGTGATTTTATGTGCATTTAGAAATCATGTTTAGGTTATTATGCATCATGCTGCATTAGACATCATGCTATAGGATCGTACTCATTTAACTACACTTATTCTAAATATAGATATCTAAAACAGTCCCTTATTCTAAACAACTGGTAATTAGTCCTTGCACATCTCCAACACCTAGAATTTCATGTTATTAGCTATAAACAACCTTGAGTTGTTAACAAATCTGAATAACGGTTGCATGTTATCCTACACCTAGGCAAGCCTTAGGTAATCAACTTAAAAAAATAAAACCAGAACTGCCCTTTGTGATTAATGTTCAACTGTCAGCATGCTTAAAACCAGTAGGCAAGTCTGGTTAAGACTTCCTCTCTGAGTTATGCAATAAGTCTGTCTTTGTTATTATCACTTAGACACCATGCGAATCTGGACCTGTATTGTGTATGAGACATGTTGTTTATGTGCACTGTTAGTGGAGGTCTTTGAGCCCTTCCTATTTATGTGTTACCCCCTTTCTCTGCAGTTCTACTTGTTCATTATATGTCGCCTTAGCATTTTAACCTATAAAACCTGAGGGTCTTCCTAGCACCTCCTTTAGGATAGGAGTCCTAATTTCCTCCGGGACTGATTGAAAGGGACGGGTAACAACATGCAATAGAGGTCGAGACAAACACTCGATTTAGTTACTTTCACGGGGTGGGAAAGGGTAGAATATGGATAAGATGACCGGTGCGCTAATACCACGTGTAGCCCCTCTTCGAGGAGTGATTACCGGGTATTGCATTGATGTGATCCATATTATTATAAACCTAGGATACATTTTATATGCTTAGATTGTAATCCTTTCAAAATCTAATCCTCTTTACTATTTTCAAACATCTGCATGCTTAAGACTTAAATCCCCTCTTACGTGAGCCCCCCTACTTGTTATTTGCTAATTGTACAGATTCACAGAAACCATTTGGCCGGGAACCACACTTGTGGATCCTAAGTGGTGCCTAACACCTTCCCCTTAGGATAATTTCAAGCCCTTACCCAATCTCTGGTTTGTAACGTAGTTGTAATTGAACTCCTTAGGTGCCCTAACGCACAGTTATAATTTTTAGGTGGCGACTCTTCAAAATATGCAAACCACTTTACAAAAGAAACGAGTTGTCTCAACCAATGTTATAAACCCCTTTCAATTGGGCCCCGAAAGGAGCGCTCGGGGAAAAGGGGGGCGCGACAGGGATGAACCATATTTGTACAAACAATGTGCTGATCAGTTGATGAGGAGATGCATTCCAGACAAAGAGGTAGAATTAGGGTTGTATGATTGTCATGCATCTCCTTATGGCGGCAATCATGGTGGCGATAGAACAGCGGTGAAAGTACTATAGTCCGGGTTATTCTGGCCAATTCTATTCAAAGACGCCCATGCATTTGTTAAAAAGTGTGACCAGTGTCAGAGGACAGGAATGATCTCGAGGAGGCATGAAATGCCTTTGAATAATATCTTGGAGGTGGAGATTTTTGACGTGTGGGGGATAGATTTTATGGGACCATTCCCATCATCCAGAGGAAATAAGTACATTTTGCTGGCAGTTGACTATGTGTCAAAATGGGTAGAGGCGATTTCATTGCCAACAAATGATGCCATGGTTGTAGCTACGTTTGTGAAGAAGAATATATTTTCGAGGTTTGAGACTCCACGGGCCTTGATTAGTGATGAAGGGACCCACTTTTGTAATCGATTGTTGAATAACCTTCTAGTATGGAGTCCGTCATAGAGTTGCGACAACATACCACCCTCAAACAAGTGGACAAGCCGAAGTATCGAACAGAGAAATAAAGCAAATATTAGAGAAAACGGTGAGTGTGAACAGGAAGGATTGGGGTGCAGAATTAGATGATGCCTTATGGGCAAATAGAACAGCTTACAAAACGCTAATAGGGGCATCACCGTATAAGTTAGTCTATGTGAAGGCATGTCACTTGCCCGTTGAACTCGAACATAAAGAATATTGGGGCATCAAGAAGCTGAACATGGACCTTGAAGTCGTGGGTGAGAAAAGACTGTTGCAGTTGAATGAATTAGATTAGTTCAGGCTACACTCGTACGAAAATTCTAAAGAAAAGACCAAAAGATGTGACAAGCATATTTAGCCGCGTCAATTCGAGCCAGGCCAACAGGTATTATTGTTCAATTCTAGACTGAGGTTGTTTCCCGGGAAACTAAAATCGAGATGGTCAGGCCCGTTTGAAGTGGTGAGAGTCACTCCTTATGGTGCATTTGAGTTGCGAGCTATAAATGTAGCCAAAAACCCCCAGCACCATACACAGTGCTAGGCGTCGGGCTAGGGGTCGGGTAAGTAATTTTTATTTGTTTTCTTTTTATATTCTAAAACTTTTACCTATTTAACCCAACCCAAATACCCACCTATACTAATATTATAACCCATCTCCTACCCAAATACCCAAACCCGCCCACACTCTAATTTCCTAACAACACAAAAGAAAAAAAAAACACCCTCTTCTCTCTCTCCCCTCACTGACGCGCCCCTTCTCCCCTCTTCCCCTCTCTAAATTTTTTTTCTCTCTCAAGTTTTCTCTTGTTTTTATTCTCCAATCCACATGTATGTGTTTTCTTGTTTTCTTCTTCTTCTTCTTCTTCTTCTTCTTCTTCTTCTTCTTGTGTTTTAATTTGTTGATAACAAAGCATACCCAATCCCCCAAGAGCTCTAATCTCCAATTCTTCCCATTATGGAGTTGTTAAGAAAATTTTATGGTGGGTGTCTTGAAATTGTTGAAAATTATGTGTTTATTGTGTATACGAAGTAGTAAACTAGATGTCCCTCTACTCCGTTTAAAATTGGGAGGGCCACAATCTTTTACCATTGTTGAATTCTAAAGCTCACACTTTATGCCCACAAGGTATTTGTAAAAATGTTTGAATGATAATTTTGGGTACACCGGTGAAGTCTAAGTAATCGAGTGTCTTTGTGGATGAATTTGGGATAAGTGTGGGGTGTATACAGATGCTTTGGAATGCTAGGGGATTGAGTTTTGATAAAAATTCATGTCTTTACGCCGTGTATCTCATGTATTGTATGTATAGACTTGTTGTAGAAATTAGTTAATGTAGTATAGTTGAGTAGTTGTAAAAAGTGGAGTCACACATGCCTCTTGCTCACATTGAAATTAATTCACTTAGCCATGATACAATCATATGTATGTATAGCATGGGGAAGTCTTGAGTACCCATAGTCTTGGAATGCAACACTTGCACTTTTCAAATAAAAATCATGAAAATATTGTATATTGCACCTTTGGTTTTAAGTGTGGGGTCATTGTTTGACTTGCACGAAAACCTTAGGTACAATCCTTGAAGAGTTTTCATGTTCATCTTTTCGTTGTGTGGCAGGGTAAAAAATGGCTCGTAATGGTGCTAATAAGGGCAAGGGCATTGAAAAGTCCTCTTCCATCTCTCCTGCACCCAAAAACAGAAAGCAAGAAGAAGTCCATTTACGACAAGAAATCGGCTGAGGGATCCCAACTTACACCGCTGAGACCTAGGCTACGGTTTGACTTAATTAATGATTTGGAAATTGCTTGGCACAAGAATTGTGTGCCATACAGTCTCTACATCATCGACATGGGGATAAACACCAAGGCTTTGGATAGGAATTTCTAGAGGTGATTGGCCAATTCCATGCAAGTCACATGGAAAAGCTCTTGAAATGCCCCGGACCTGCAAATTTAAGCATGGTCCGGGAACTCCATGCAAATTGGCACCAAGGGCATGGCACCTTCCGTGTACGGGGTGTCGATATACCAATGACTAGGGAGGCCTTATGTAGATATTTGGGTGTTGAAGATGTTGATCCAAGAAGACTAAAAAAATTTGTCCGCAGCCCGAAGTACACCTTGATACGTCACACTTTATCTGGTGTGGATTCAAATGCAAAATGGACCAGGAAACAAGGAAACATTCATCTTCACATGGTCTGATCATATTTCAACAAGACTGCCAAGGTGTGGCAGAACTTGGTACAGGCCAGCGCATGCATGTCGAGTATAACAATGACTGCACTAGAGCTAAAGTGTATGTCATTTATTTTCTGATGATAGGTAGACCTATCAATTTTGGTGAATTAATGCTTGGGGAGATGGCCTGTACGAGGTTTGGGCGGTAGATTAAACGGTTCTTCTTTGGGAATGTACTCACTCATTATCTGATGGACTGAGGGGTGCCAGAGTACACAGGTTATGATGAGGTGGTGAAGGCTCCACCAGGGCTACTGGACATCACATCACTGCTGGAGACATCGTCCAAGCTGACACAGGCGGTGCGATATGAGAGAGACAAGAACTTCATCAGGTATATTTATAAGTCTTTAAACTTTTTAATGTGCAGGGATGGCATTACGGATGAGGAGTGTGTGAAATTACACAATGAGTTGTCTAGTTCGTCCAAGGAGATGCTAGGGATTGCACCTGGCAGGCCCATTCATTCTTCAGAGGACGCCAACACAATCTGCGGCTCAGACATAGAGGAGGATGGGGGTAACGAGGTTACAGGGCCCCTGGCCTTGGTGCCTCTAGGCCCCGATGATGATGAGTCGGAAGCAGCTGATAAGGAGGACTCCGAGTGACAGGGAGTATTTATTTTCTCCCTACTTTGCTCTTTCAAATGTATATGCATCGAGGATTATGCATGACTTAAGTGTGGGGTGGAAAGAATACTGCTTCTGGGGTTGTATAATTTGTATAAATGTGTTTTATTTTTTTTTTTGTGTTAATTAGTTTTTTTTATTTTATTACTTATTAGTTTTTTTAGTTTGTTAAAGAAAAAAGAAAAAAAAAAAGAAAAAGTTCGAACTTTTCTCGACGATGGATTTTTTGGACAATTTTCTTGAGGGATAAGGTCCGATTTAAAAATTCCAAAAAGATTTTTTTTTTATTTTTAGGATAGTCAGGTAGTATCCCTTGGTTTTTCTTTGGGCACCGGTTCTTTCCAAGGGTGTAGCTCGAACCGGGTTTAGGAAAAAACTGGGTAAATTTGAGATACCCATTGACATGGTTGGTGCTGGCATATTAGGTTATGACATACATTTTGTTTCCCTTGTATTTGGTTTGACATGTGAAGCCTAAGTAAAGATAAATAGCCTATTTTGTGACGCCTTAGCTCAGTTGTTTGACTTGTATGCCACATAGTGTAATATTGCATAATTTTCTCAATTATGTGTGCTTGCTTGACTTGAGAGTTGAACAAAATTGTCGTGATTGAGTCATGTGCAATGTGTGTGTGAGGCTTAGTGATAATCTATGCTATTTTGTGTAGTCTAAAACTTGCCCCGTGTGTTAATCAAAACGAAATTGAAGGTTATGCTAATCTAGGAGATGACGTAGGCATTTTCTTGCTTGATCATGGATGTGCTTGTCACATAAAAATAAATTTTTCCGTTACTAGCCCTTTTGAGCCTATAGACCTTTTCTTTGGAACCCACATTACAAGTCGTACCCCTACTTTGTTCTTAATTTGAGATTTTTTCACCTTTACCTCCTAAGCCACTTGGTCTCTAAAAGAAGTAAGGTGAATACTGGGGAATAGTTTTTGAGTGGAGCCATGGAAAGGCCCGTTGGTGCACTAAAATTGAACTCAAAAGCCACTAGCCAATGAACGTTCATGTATGGAGTGTGTGCAGAAAAAAAATGTTGTTGTAAAAGAAAGAAGAGAAAAATTATAGTGAAAGTATGTAGAAAAAGATACATACCTCCACTTCTTATTATTTTGTGCTAGTGGAAGTATATAAGTTCTCAATTGTAAAAGGGCTATGTTGTATATGGGTTGTGGCAAGTGAATTGGTTAAGAAGAATATGTGTTTGAATTGTGAATGTAGTGTATTAAAGTTCTTAAGAGGGATAGTCACTATTCCTAAAAATATCCTACTCGTCCCTTAGCCTACATTACAACCTTAAAGTCCTAATTGATCCTAGATTTGGCTGGCTTAAATTAGTAGAGATCTACACTGCGGACAAGCTTATGGTACAATCACGAGATGCATATGAATTCTTTGTGAGAGTGAGTGAAGTTTGTTCAATTGTGTGATGTCCTTAATTTATATTCAAAAAGCATATTTGAAAGTGTGTACTAGTTATATTCATTCTGCTGTTTGTTGGTAAGGGAACATGATCTCATGAACGATTGGTAATGTTGTAGACTTTCTTGTTGGGTAAGTGCGTGAATTGAGAGGACTTAGTGGTTACAAGTCGACTCTTGAGGTCGGGTGGCTGCAAATAGGTTATTGGATTGCTTGAATTGAATTGATATACTTGGGCATGATAAAACGAGAAGAGTGTGAAATTTTGTATGTTCATGCTTGTTTGCCGGTATCGATCATAGCCAAGGGTAAGGTGTGTGATTAAAGGTAAAAGTACTCCTTTATAGTGGACTTTGTATGTTTTGAAGGGTAGTAGTTTTTTCCATTGCTCGAGGATGAGCAAGAGTCTAAGTGTGACGTGTTGATATGTAGCCTAAAGTATATATATTTTTATGTGTATCGACCCATATTTTACTTTTGTTTCGTGAATTTTAGATGTTAAATGTGATGATTTTTATTAATTTGAAGTGTTTTTATGTTTAGGAATGATCCGGGAGCAATTGGGGGCGAAACATGCAAAATGAGAGCCAAAACGAACGAAACCAGGCAAGTTGAGCATTTGGGCGCTACAAGTAGCGCCTTGAGCCACCTATGGCGCTGGAGGCAGTATGGAATTTTGAGGCAGCACCCTGGTGGGTGCCTGGCGTTTTCTAGGGCGCCGGTGGCAGGAACTTTTCCTATTTAGCCCGGGACATGGTTATTTCGACCCTAGACCTACCCAACACGTATAAAAGCAAGACTAACCATATTTTTGAGGGGATGGACGCCACTTTGGAGGAAAAACACACACGGGGTTGTTAGGAAGCAGAGAATTCTTAGTTTTCTTCATCTTATTCTAGTATTTTTAATTTATGCAACACTTATGCAATTGTTTGAGTAGATCATGAGTGGATAAACACCCATTGTTCTGGGGGTTGTGATTTAGCCATGAATATTGTTGTTTGGCATTAGCTTGACTTTGATTATAATTCACCAATATATGGTTGTTTCTTCAATTCTGTGTTCAATTGCTTAATTGTCTGGCCATCAGTTAGGTTCTATTTACTATCTATGCTATGCTTGGGAAAGCCGTGTATAAATTAGAGAAGAATTGAAGAGAGTGCGATCTTAACCCTTCAGGGGAGCGAATTTGTGGTTACGATAGGAATATACCTAGTCACCGTGCTTAATTAAATATCGTAATCTTAATGTGTTCTTATATATTAATTTCATAGGAATATAGGCGTTAATCTATTGAATAGGCGAGTAGTACTTCGGGAGAAGGCTATGAGAGCAATTATCGATTAATTAGCAACCATGAGTGAATTATATGAAAGGGAGAGTTAATTAGAACACAATACGAATGGTGAATCGATCATAACCCTAGAATATTTGTCTTTATTGAATACACAACAATCAACTCGTTACTTAATAATTTAGTTATTACTTACAATTATAGTTTAATATAATCATACTCTTGGACTTTGATTTTGACTGGATTGAATAAAATTTTTAGTGATTTACTGAGTAGTTTTATACAAGTCTCTGTGGGTTCGACACTCAACTTGTCATTATATTACTTGTACGACCACGTATACTTGCGTGTGCGTTTGAGAGCAACATTTAGCAAAAAATACAAAAAATGCAGATAATGGTGTTAACAACAGACACAATCTTGAGGCCCAACGAGACCATCCTCACCACGAGGATTCAGTCAGCGACACCCATAATGAGGGAAACGATGCTACACCGGTCCAAGACAAGCGATACCCACCACATGTTCGGGAGGTGATTCCCGATGATGCTGAAGAGGAGCATGTTGTTGAAGCGGTAAGGGTCCTGCAAGAGAAACAAGCGGTCATTCTAGGCCAACTCAAACAGCACAATAAGGTTATGACAGAATTGAAGCAGGCATTGTCGGAGGCTTCCAATAACGCAAATGAATGAGGTCATGTTCCCCCCGGTGCTCCCATGAATCAAACAACGCAGAGGGTCGACAAACAACACCTCGAGGGGCAAAATTTGTTGCGATGGGGCTGGGGGAGCAGATCTGCCCCCAAAAATGTGAATAATCCATTCAAGACCGAACTCTTACAGTTTATGAGGGAAGTTAACGCCCGTATGGACCAAATCCCGGGAGCACCACTGGTGCTGAAAGGGTAAGACTCAAAGAAGTACACTCAGTTGCCGTCAAACCAAGGGCGGCACCAGAATTAATCCGAAATAGTTTAAAATGCCTGACGTTCCTATGATGGAACTTCAGACTCTCAGAAGCATATTACCACCTATACAACGGCGATAAAGGGGAATGATTTAGCTCCCCACGAGATTGAATCTATTTTGCTGAAGAATTTGGAGAGACTCTTATGAGAAGAGCCTTGGCATGGTATTCATTGTTAACCGAGCATTCCATAGATTCCTTAAATATGCTCGCAGACTCTTTTAATTAAGGCCCATGCCGAGTCCAGAAAGTTGCAGGACCGAAAGGATGACATATTCAGAATTGCACATGGAGAGTCCAAGTTGATGCGGTAATTTGTCACCCAGTTCCAAAAGGAGGGGATGTTCCGGATGAATGGGCGTCTCAAGCATTCACCAAGGGTATGAATCTGAGGAGTTTCGACTCTTCCACGAAATTAAAGAAAATAATTCTTGAGTTCCAAGCGACGACTTGAACGAATGTCCACAACCGGTACACATCTAAGATAAGGATTGAAGATGATCAAATTGGCTTCTCGTCGTCAGCAAAAAGACAGAGAAGAATAAAGAAAAATCAAAAGATGATTTCAACATAGTTAGACAGTCTGCGAGGGACCAGTTTTGCCCTACGAACGGGCCGAAGGATGCGGCAGAGGTTTCTGGTCGGCAGACAGGTTCGCTACTAATAAAATAATTGATAGCGGTCGGAACAACAAGCCATTGCAGGACAAAGAAATGTCAGGTACATGGGATTCCTACCCCAGGCTATAAGAATACAACTTCAACGTCAGTGTAGTGGAGTTGGTATTGGCTATGAGGAACATTAAAGAAGCACGGTTCTCAAAGCCGATGAGGTCCGATCCTAGCCAGAGGGATCCCAATTGTGGTGCTAATACCATGGGACAAATGGCTACCGTCTGGGGATTTCACACATCTGCGTGAAAAGTTGGCGACACTACTGAAAAATGGTTAATTCAGAGAATTTTTAAGTGACCGGTCCAAGAACAACTACGGTTGCAACCGTGATAATGTGTAGCCCTCGAAAGCAGGAGAAGATCCCCTACACCAGACAATCAACATGATCTTCGAGGGAAATGAGATCAACGGGGTAACCTTCTCGGCAACAAAAAAGATGAAGGTATCAATTACCCATAGAAAGAGACTCCGGGAAGTCGCTGAAGACGACATCACTTTCACAGAGAAGGATGTAGGCAGACTGTTTCTACCGCACAACGACGCATTGGTATTTTCTTTAAATGTACTAGATTTTAAAATCAAACGTGTTCTAGTAGATCCAGGAAGTTCATCTAATATCATACAATGGAGGGTATTGGATAAAGCCAAACTCACCGGAAACATCATTCCAACCATAAAACTCCTTGCCAGATCTAACCTTGCAAGCGTGACAACCCGAGGAGAGATCCTGCTGCCCACGAACGCCAAATGAGTGATGGAAATGACTTTTTTGAAGTGGTGCACGGTGATAGGGGATATAATATTATTCTAGGAAGACCGTGGTTGCACGAGATGAGAGTTGTACCATTAACGTATCATCAGATGATAAAATTTGCAACACCCAAAGGAATCTAACATATAAGAGGCGGCCAACCGACTGTAAGGGAGATGAATGTGATTTAAATCTCCAGTAGCAAAGGGAAGAAGCATGCGACATAGCAATTATAGGAACCAGCGCCTGCTCCCAAATCGAGTGAAGTTAGCAAGGGGAAAAGCGTCAAAATATTATCAGGTTCCGAGTTCCAGGTACCAAAACAGACGGATGCAACAAAATCCACAGTGGAAGAGCTCGAGCAAGTTGCATTGTGTGAAAAGTTCTTGGAGAGGAAATTTCACTTGGGGACAGGACTGCACCCCGAGATCAGGTCTAGCTTTATTGAATTTCTTAAATATAATGTCGATTGTTTTGCATGGTCGCATGCGGATATGAAAGGTATCCCAACGGAAGTGGCCATACACAATCTAAGATTGCATCCCAACATCCCTCTAATAAGACAAAATAAACGCTCTATTGTGGAGACCAAGAATAAATTCGTCAAAGGAGAGGTAACTCGCCTACTTGATATCAGTTTGATCCGAGAGGTATAGTATCCAGACTGGCTAGCTAATGTAGACGTAATTCCTAAGGAGAACAATAAATTCAGCATATGTGTAGATTATAAGGACTTGAATAAGGCGTGTCCAAAAGACGCGTTCCCACTGCCTAATATCGATCAAATGATTGATGCGACGACGGGGCACAAGTTAATGAGTTTTGGCGATATTTATTTTGGGTACAACCAAATTTATGATGAACCTGGAGGATTGACAAACGCCAAACACAACATAAATTAATACTCGCTAGCCAAAATACTATAGTAAAATTATCGTCTCCACAGGGATTGGATTTAAACAATGTTCATATAACTTATGGTTTAGACTATTCAGGATGATCAACACTTGAGTTGGAGTGATTACTACAAAAATTAACTACTAAATTAAGACTAACAATAATTAGACCTGATCTTGGAGAATGAGAGTTGAACTAAAACAATTATGAGAAATAAGGGCCATTATATGATAGGTGTAAGATAGTTATTCAGGATTTAACTCTGCTTAAATTCACTTCTAATGTTCTAATGATTCTCGCGAATTCACTTGATAATTATCTTAAATGTAAGGTCAAGATTCCTTTATCGATTAAATCTGAGCTATACAAAATAAATTAGCTGGCTACCTTGAGGGAAAGTTTGAGAGTTTTTGTCAGGTAGTTGTTTCAAGGAATGAGTTTAACAAGTGGGAGAGTGGCAGCGTAGCACAGGAGTTCAGTGGTAAGATAACTGCCTACCTTGAGGGAAAGTTTGAGAGTTTTGAAAGATTCAGAATTTATGCTTATGGCATAGGTGACTTGTAAGGGTAGTGACTCGTCACGTGTTTCATTGAAAAGGGTGTTCATGTGCTAGAAGAGCCTTGGAGTTTCTTGTATTCGGGACCAGTCATAGTGGGTGACTCTCAATAGCGGTCCTAGTGAATTCAAAAGTTAAGAATGCGGCGTTTAAGGGTTAAAGGTAGCCATATGATTAAGAATTGAGCTTTCGCAGTGTAATTCCTGAGAGAAGGAAAATGGTTGGAGTGTTCAATGATATGTTTCATCATGCAGGATAGCATTGGAGGAGTGAGAGAAATAAACTCCGGGTTGTAGAAAGATTTTCAGAAGGGTATGAGACGGGTTGTGAGACTGATACAACATGGTCTCGTGAATCAAGGTCACTCGGGATGAGTGAGAGTTGAGTTTTCTATGAGTTAGAGGAAGTTACTATTATTTATAGATTGATTATCCATGGTTGAAATGGCACAGGTAGGGCAGTCGTCAGTTCCTTCGATGTAGTTAAATTATGCATGTGGTTGGGCCTGTATGTGTGGGGCTTGTCGACCGTTGTAATAGATTTTATGTGGGAGAATTCAAGTGCTATGGCCTATCAGGTGTAGGTGGATCTCGGAAGGGTTATGGTGGTTCAGACCACTAATTAAGGATTTTCATGTATTGTGATTGTGGGAATTTACTCATGTGTTGTGATGGTACTGTTGAATTGAGTTAAGTAAAAAGGCTTCTATATGATGAAGTGTTCACCCTATTGGTGGTTCAGAAGTTATCATGGAATTCTTTCGCTATCTCATTTTGGCATGTTAGGTGCGGTAAGCAGTATGTAACTGGGAGTAAGAACCGAGATTGCAGTTAGGTGTTAACAAGGAAGTCATGAGCTCGAACAAGAAGTTCAGAGTAAGCTGGTGTTATCTGCAGTGTCACCTGAAATCGATATTCGGTGAAAGAGGCTTTGTACCCTGGTCATGGGTTGTTGATGTGTTTTGCAGTATTAGTGTAGTTGGTGATGTGGATGTGCAGACTTGCTACCTGGTGTTGAAGGACGTGCGAGCGTAACCACGAGAAGATTGTACAAGTGTGACATGTAGTCACTTTATGGATTGAAGATTTGGACTGAGTATAAAGAAGTGCAATATTGCTTATTTGAGGGTTAATGTCTGGAAGGCGTTCAGTTCATTTGGTTGTGGACTGTGGGGTGTTTGTTCCGGCTATGATGGTTGTTCTTGCGTATTATGAGAGGAAGTGGGTTAATATGGACCCAGGTAAATCTATTAGCTTAGTTTGGTGCGAGAAAGGTAGACTCGATGTCTGTGGATGGATTTAAATATGATTATGGGCTCCGTATGAGCCAGGCATGTTCATTTCAGTAGAGCACTTTTCATGGAAAGGTATTAGAACAGCGGATGTTGTTCCGTCTTAGTCCAATTCATGTGATAATATGATTGTGCCGTGTGAGTTGTGAAACAGCTTGATAATTTCTTATGTGTTGAGATCTCCGCATAGTGATGATGTTATGTGAGCAGGACATCTCTTGAGATCCAGAGTATACATATATATCGCACCTCAATTGTGCTTCAGTTTTGTGAGCATATGGATTTATCAGTCTCCCCAGGATGGTATTATTCACTTAGCGTGCTTATGATCGATATTCAGTAATTTGTAATAGTGAGCAATTCAGCTCCGTGTATATTTACTTATGTGAATTTCATGATGGGACCGGGTGGCACGCCGCCATGGGTATATTTTTCTGATCGGGTTGCACGCCGCAACAGTGTGATGATGAGTAAGGTTCCTATATTTATTTTTCTTATGTTTTACTTCTTATTTTCTTAGGAAAGTTCTTATTAGTTGCGTGAGTTGAGTAGTCCTTTCCTGAGTCATTTCTTCATGTATCATGTTCGAGTTATGGCGTATCGGCGCGTTGTGGTATCATGTGAGATTGTTGGTCATGTTTGGGGCGATTTGTTGTCTGAGCACTTCATACTGGGTTAGGCGGGATTTCGGATCAGGGATCTAGTGCGATAATATTATGTGAAATACATTGAAAGACAAATACCATTATTTTGTTCATAATGAGATGATGACTAAGTCAAAAAGGAGATATTTAATGTTTGCTTAAATCTGCAATTGGTTAGAATTTCTACACATCTCCTCCGTTGTGGTGGTATCGCCAGCATTATAGTAGGATGTATATATATATCATGAGGTTCATTGGGAGCATCAGATTCGTGGAATTTTGGCTATTAAGGTTCAGGGAGTGTCATTGTGGTCAGATGATGAGTTATGCGGTTCATGGTGCTGATTCAACAAAGGTATGTAGTCATGTTGAGGTATGTCGTGTGGTAGTTGATACGGTGTTTAGATATTGGAACTAGGCCTGGTAGGGAAATTTCAGGTGTTGGAACTGGATTCTGAGCTTATTATATGGGTAAAAGAAGAAATCATCAGATTTGATCAAGCTAATGTACTCAACTGGGTTGTGATAGCACGGGAAGGTGCTCGAGGTGTTAAACAATGATTTCATATAACTCCAGAGCAGTTCATAGCACGTCTAAGGACGAACGTCTATTTAGGTGGGGGAAAATGTAACGACTCGACCAGTAGTTTTGAGCTCTAGCGCGTCGTTCAGCAGTTTGAGGTCATATGCAACTCCATTTCAGGTATTATGACTTGTAGGCATGGTCGGAATAGAGTTTCGGAAAGTTTAGAGTCAAATTGGAAAAACAATCTCATTTCAGAAGTCTTAAGTTGGAGAAATTTACCAAAATTGAAAATTTGAGTAAACCACCTCAGAATTAGGATTTGAAGGTTCATGTAGGTTCGTATGATGATTTCGGACTTGGGCGTATGTCCGGATCGAGTTTTGGATAACCCGGGACTGTTTCGGCGTATATTGTGGAATTCAATATTTTGAAGAAATTTCCTAAGTTTGGTTTGAAGCGCATTTCAGTTATATTGATGTTCGTTTGAGATTTCGAGCCTGGGAATAGATCTGTATGGTGATTCTGGAGTTGGGAGTGCGATCAGAAGTGAATTTGGATGTCTGTAGGCCATTTTGTAGTCATTTAGCTAAAGATAGGAATTTGAAGGTTTTTAAGAAATCCGACCGGAAGTGGAAATTTTATATGGGGTCAGAATGCTATTCCTGAAGTTGGAGCATGTCCGTAATGTCAAATATGACTTGCGTGAAAAATTTAGGGTCAATCGGACGTGATTTGATACGTTTCGGCATCGGATGTAGAAGATGGAAATTTCAAAGTTCATAAAGTTCATTTATGTATATTGATGTTAGCAGATGTGATTTGAAGCCTTGAGCAAGTCTGTGGGATGTTCTGGGAGTGAGTCGTGTGATTGGATGGGTCCCGGGGGCCTCCGGTGGATTTCGGGTGGGTAACGGATCAAATTTGAAGTTGGAAGAGGAGCTGGAGCTGCTGGTGTCTTGTGTGACCGCACCTGCGAGGATCTGGAAGTAGGTGCGGAGCCACAGGTGCGGCTTTGGCGCCGCAGGTGCGAGAGTGGGCTGGCTTGGCTGGGATCGCAGGTTCGATGGAATTTCCGCACCTGCAAAGGCGCATATGCGGGCAATGGGTCGCAGGTAAGGATCCGGCTGGAGGAGAAGGAAGACGCATGTGCGGGCTCTTGGGCGCACCTGCGGAAGCGCATGTGCGAAGATTTTATCGCATATGCAAAAAATGGCCTGGGCAGAATGTTTTAAAACCGAGATTGTTGGCCATTTCTCTCATATTTCTCATGGATGGGGTGATTTTAGGGGAGCTTCAAGAAGGATTTTCATCATGCATTACTAGGTAAGTAATTTCTTCATGCTTTTAAGTTAAATACAAGGTTTATGCATGGAATTAGACATAGAAATTAGTAGGAAATTGGGAAATCTTGAAGAAAACCTAGAAATGTCTATTTGGATTTTTAGCCACAAATTTGAGCATGGAATTTAGAGTAAATTGTATATTTGAGTTAGTAAAGCTATGGGTAGAATACTTCTTCGAGAAATTTCGGAATCCGGGCATGTGGGCCTAAGAGAATTTTGGTCAATTAACTGAGAGGAGTTGGGAAAGTATATAATTGGAATTTGTTACGAGTATTAGAATGAATTTTCATTGCTTTGCCTGTTATTGGTAGTTTTTGGGCGTTGTGCATCCATTGGAGTCGTCGGAAGGGCTTGGAAGACGGTTATGGGATTTCATAGCGAGGTAAATCTCCTTTCTAACTTGTGAGGGGGAATTTTTCCCCTAGGTGAACTAATTAAGTATGTGCTACTATCTGCAGGGGCTATGTACGCACGAGGTGATGAGAGTCCATGCGTAGCTACTATTATGCCATGTACGGGTAGTTTGGGACCCACTAGCATGTCTTACCTGTTGTACATGTGATATTGCAAGTAATATTAGACCGCTAATATAATCGAAATAGTAATTGAATATCTAAGAAGACTAGAGTTCATTTTCTTAATCATCTAGAAAGACAATTGATTTCCTTCGTGGATAATTGTATACCTGATAAGGTTATATTATTGAATATTATTAAACTTGGCAAATGAGTTTCAAATAAAAGATTTAAATGCTATTTTTCGTGTTCCTTTAAGAGGATTTGTTCATTCCTAAGAAGCTGTCTTCTTGATAAAAATGCGGATTAATTATGTGAATACGTGTACATATGAGCACCTGAGTGGCAGGTATGATTCGCGAGCAGGTTAGCCTTATTATTATTATGTTGACTGCGTCACATGATTGATTCGCGAGCGGGGAAAATAGATGCATCTATGGTTCGAGCCATTCAACCCTCTGCAGTTCACAGTTTATGTTTATGTTGGTTCGGGCTGTCGGCACTCGGTATTGCTTGCGCATGATATTTACTGCGTATTTGTTGTGATTTATACATGTTTATCGGCCTAAGGAAGTTTTAATGGCCAGTTATGAGGAAGGAGAATTGATGTGTAAAATGTGAAATAAGTCTAATGTTTCTTATCCCTTATTATGATTTAAATTGTCAACTGAAATGACGAAAATTTAAAGTGTTAAATATGGAAGGAGTTGATATTATTTATTCCTGATTTTAATAAATTTTCTATGACACTCATGCTTAGTATCTCACTTGAATACACTAAATTGACCTCTAGAAAGTGTCTAATTCGACCTCTCGTCACTACCTCTCTGAGGTTAGGCGGGCGACTTACTGAGTGCACGTTGTTTTCGTACTCATGCTACACTTGTTGTGCATTTTTATTGCACAGGTACTTTCACCACGATGTGGATGGTTTGGGGACTTAGGCGAGCTGCATCATTTGGAGGCGATCCGCAGTTGACAGAGTCTCCCTCATATTGTCTTCATTTTGTTTTAAATTTCATTGTCCAATTTGTATCTCGGAGAAGCTTTGTAATGATTGTATAAATTCTTAGAAATTGCTCATGCACTTGTGACACCGGGTTCTGGGATGTGTTTTGGATATGTTTGCTAAAATGGAATATTTAAACCATCGTATTTGCTTAACGGATTTTTGTTTAGTTATTACGTAATAAGTTAAAGATAATGATTTCAAAAAATGTTAAAACATAAATTTATTTCAACTAATTAATGATTGGCTTTCCTGATGATGGTGTCTGGCGCCATCACGACCTTAATAGATTTTGGGTCGTGACAACATGGTATCAGTGCTCTAGGTTCCCTTAGGTTTCACGAGTCATGAGAAAGTCTAGTAGAGTCTTGCGGATCGGTACAGAGAGGTATGTACTTATCTTCGAGAGGCTACAGGGTTGTTAGTAGTACTTCCCTTCTTGATTCCTCATCGTGCGATTCGATTTTTGAGGCTTATGTCTATGTTTATTCCTACTCAATCTTACGTGTCGCGGAGCGATTGCTATGAATCAGGAATTTGAGGAATTGAAATGGTGTTATGGGTGTGGTGAGGGATGTATTTCCATGCGAAGTTGATTGAGACTATTATCGTTTCCCTGCAGAGGGATAATATGTTGTTTTAGCTCAGTAGATGTGTTTCTGAGAGCTTTGAGGTTATGGCCAGGTTGTGATGATGTTTATGATTGGTTATCGCGCGATGTCGATATGATGATAGAACGATTGCCCATATGTTGAGTCCTGATGTATGGTTTGAAGGGAGGTCTTCTCAGAGCGTGATTTCGAGGTTTTGGTATTTTAGTTCTGGCAGAGGAAGGACATTTGGATTATGAATGGTTCGGTGGGGGTTGATAAGGAAGTAAGGCTTGGTGTTTTCAAGTGAGGTGGGATATGCACCTGTGATGTGATGTCGTCGTCACTAATCGAATGGAATGTGTTAAGTCTGTCAGTGCTATAGTTCTTCGGTTGCATTGGGTCTGAGTATTGTGAAGAAGTATTGAAGAAGCGGCTGTCAGAGATCGCGAGGGGCGGTGATTCAGTACTGGAGCTCGAGAAAGATGATCTTCGGAGAGTTTGAAGTCGTGGCGAACTGTTGGATTAAGAGCTACAGAGAATGATATTGAACTAAAGCAGCAATTGGCAGCATACGACGAAGGAAGACATGTGAGAAGTGCTAGGCGGCGGTTCCCTTTTCTAAGAGGCCAGGTGTAAGGAACGGAGGTCAGGTAGGGTTTTAAAGGAATGAGTTTAACAAGTGGGAGAGTGGCAACGTAGCACAAAAGTTCAGTGGTAAGATAGCTGCCTACCTTGAGGGAAAGTTTGAGAGTTTTTGTGGATGGTGATTGGGTCCACGAGCTTAGGTTGAAATGTGGGTCATTTCGGCGGAAGGTTGGATGCAACAAAGAGGAGTTGTTGATATGAAGAAGGATGAAGTATAGCTTGGAATTAGAAGATATTGTCGCGCATTTAATGGATGTCCATGAAGAGCGGACGAAAAGTTGGTAAATGAAGCAGTGCGTAGGATGGGGTATTGATGACGAAGAGAGTGTGCATTTCAGCATCGTTGGAAGGTGTCCGTTGGTGATTTCCACAGGTGGGTTATCTCCGGTGAATAGGTTAGCGGTGGCATGGTTGGCAAGTTTCTGCGAGGGATTCTAGTGGCCATTCGGTCGGAGGCAGAATGTGTGAATGATGCTAGAGAATTTGAGTATTTAGGGAGTGCTGACAAGAGAATTTGGAAGAATTGGACGGATTGGTTGAGCAAGATCATGTTAACAAAGGAGAAAGGATCTCGGCAGGGTCTAGAGAGGTGCAAGGAGTAGCATCGAGCTGATTGGGGGAGTCCCACCACCTGTAGTTGGGTTGCAGGATTGTGTTATCATAGGGTTGCGAATTGTCGGCATATTTGCAAGTTATTTCAGCTAAGGGAAAGGAGTAAAATGGTAATTGTGCATGTGATTTGATAAATGTGTGCAAAAGATGGTCCTATCGGACCAGGGATAGGCTTTGAAAGATTCAGAATTTATTCTTATGGCATAGGTGACTTGTAATGGTAGTGACTCAGTCATGTGTTTCATTGAAAAGGGTGTTCATGTGCTAGAAAAGCCTTGGAGTTTCTTGATTCGGGACCAGTTAGAGTGGGTGACTCTCAATATCAGTCCTAGTGAATTCAAAAGTTAAGAATGCGGCGTTTAAAGGCTAAAGGCAGCTGTATGATTAAGAATTGAGCTTTTGCAGCGTAATTCCTAAGAGAAGGAAAATGGTTGGAGTGTTTATGATATATTTCAGCATGCAGGATAGCATTGGAGGAGTGAGAGAAATAAACTCCACGTTGTAGAAAGATTTTCAAGAGGTTATGAGACGGGTTGTGAGACTGAGACAATATGGTCTCGTGAATCAAGGTCACTCGAGATGAGTGAGAGTTGAGTTTGCTATGAGTTGGAGAAAGTTGCTATTA
Source organism: Nicotiana paniculata (assembly GCA_005239505.1). Lineage (NCBI taxonomy): Eukaryota > Viridiplantae > Streptophyta > Magnoliopsida > Solanales > Solanaceae > Nicotiana > Nicotiana paniculata. The sequence continues at coordinate 70,612 of ML346879.1, read as the reverse complement.
TTTATATATTGATTAGCCATGGTTGAAATGGCATATGTATGGCAGTGATCAGTTCCTTTGATGTAATTAAATTATGCATGTTGTTGGGCTGGTATGTGCGGGGCTTGTCGGCCGTCGTAATAGATTTCATGTGGGAGCATTCGAGTGCTATGGCATGTCAGGTGTAGGCGGATCCCGGAAGGGTTATGGTTGTTCAGACCACTACTTAAGGATTTGCATTTATTGTGATTGTGGGAATTTACTCGTGTGTTGTGATGGTACTCTTGAATTGAGTTAAGTAAAAAGGTTTCTATATGATGAAGTGTTCACCCTATTGGTGGTTCAGAAGTTACAAATTCTTGCGCTATCTCGCATGTTAGGCGCGGTAAGGAGTATGTAACTAGGAGTAGGAATCGAGATTGCAGTTCGGTGTTAACTAGGATGTCATGAGCTCGGATAAGAAGTTCAGAGTTAGCTGGTGCAGAAGGTCGTGGGAGCGTAACCACAAGAAGATTGTACAAGTGTGACATATAGTCATTTAATGGATTGAAGATTTGGACTGAGTATAAAGAAGTGCAATATTGCTTATTTGAGGGTTTATTCCTGGAAGGCGTTTAGTCCATTTGGTGCTGGATTGTGGGGTGTTTGTCCCGGCTGTGATGGTTGTTCTTGCGTATTATGAGAGGAAGTGGGTTAATATGTACCCAAGTAAAGCTATTAGCTTAGTTTGGTGCGAGCAAGGTAGACTCGATGTTTGCGGATGGATTTATATATGATTATGGGCTCCGTATGAGCTAGGCATGTTCATTTCAGTAGAGCGCTTTTCATGGAAAGGTATTAGAACAACAGATGTTGTTCCGTCTTCGTCAAATTCATGTGATAATATGATTGTGCCGTGTGAGTTGTGAAACGGCTTGATAATTTCTTATGTGTTAAGATCTCCGTGTAGTGATGATGTTATGTGAGCAGGAGAACTCTTGAGATCCAGAGTATACATATATATCACACCTTAGTTGTGCTTGATTTTTGTGAGCATATGGCTATATCAGTCTCCCCAGGATGGTATTATGCACTTAGTGTGCTTATGATCGATATTCAGTAATTTGTAATAGTGAGCAATTCCGCTCCGTGTATATTTACTTATGTGAATTTTATTATGGGATCGGGTGGCACGCCGCCACGGGTATGTTATTCGGATCGGGTTGCACGCCGCAACAGTGTGATGATGAGTAAGGTTCCTATATTTATTTTTCCTATGTTTTACTTCCTATTTTCTAAGGAAAGTTCTTATTAGTTGTGTGAGTTGAGTAGTCTTTTCTTGAGTCATTTCTTTATGTATCATGTTCGAGTTATGGCCTATTGGCACGTTGTGGTGTCACGTGAGACTGTTGGTTATGCTTGGGGCGATTTGTTTTCTGAGCAGTTCATACTGGGTGAGACGGGATTTTGGATAAGGGATCTAGTGCGATACGATTATGTGAAATACATTGAAAGACAAATACCATTATTTTGTTCGTAATGAGATGATGATCTAAGTCAAAAAGGAGAAATTCAATGGTTGCTTAACTCTGCAATTGGTTAGAATTTCTACACATCTCCTCCGTTGTGGTGGTATCGCCAGCATTATAGGAGGATGTCTATATATATCATGAGGTGCATTGGGAGCATTAGATTCGTGAAATTTTGGCTATTAAGAATCAGGGAGTGTCATTGTGGTCAGATGATGAGTTATGTGGTGCATGGTGTTGATTCAACAAAGGTATGTAGTCATGTTCTAGTATGTCGTGTGGTAGTTGATATGGTGTTTATATATTGGAACTAGGTCTGGCAAAGAAATTTCAGGTGTTGGAACTGGATTCTGAGCTTATTATATGGGTAAAAGAAGAAATCTTCAGATTTGATCAAGCTAATGTACCCAACTGGGTTGTGATAGCACGGGCAGGTGCTCGAGGTGTTAAACAGTGATTTCAGATAACTCCAGAGCAGTTCTTAGTACGTTCGAGGACGAACGTCTGTTTAAGTGGGGGAGAATGTAATGACCCGACCAGTCGTTTTGAGCTCTTGAGCGTCGTTCAGCAGTTTGAGGTAATGAGCAGCTCCGTTTCAGGTATTATGACTTGTAGGCGTGTTCGGAATCGAGTATCGGAAAGTTTAGAGTTTGGAAAGAAAATACACATTTTAGAAGCCTTAGGTTAGAGAAATTGACCAAGATTGGAATTTGGAGTAAATGACCTCAGAATCAGGATTTGAATGTTCCTGCAGGTTCGTATGATGATTTCATACTTGGGCGTATGTCCGGATGGGGTTTTGGATAACCCGGGAGTGTTTCGGCGTATCTTGTGGAAGTCAGTATTTTGAAGAAATTTCCTAAGTTTGGATTGAAGCGCATTTCAATGATATTGATGTTTGTTTGGGATTCCAAGCACGGGAATAGCTCTGTAGGGTGATTCTGGAGTTGGGAGCGCGATCGGAAGTGAATTTGGATGTCCGTGGGTCATGTTGAAGTCATTTCGCTAAAGATAGGAATTTGAAGGTTTTTGAGAAATCCGACCGGAAGTGCAAATTTGATATCGGTGTCGGAATGCGATTCCGGAAGTTGGAGCAGGACTGTAATGTCAAATATGACTTGCGTGCAAAATTTGGGGTCAACCAGACATGATTTGATAGGTTTCGGCATCAGATGTAGAAGTTGGAAATTTCAAAGTTCATAAAGTTTGAGTTTGAGTGCGATTCGTCATTTCGGCGTTGTTTGATGTGATTTGAGGCCTCGAGCATGTCCGTGGGATGTTATGGGACTGGGTCGTTTGATTGGATGGGGTCCTGGGGGCCTCGAGTGGATTCCGAGTGGTTAACGGATCAAATTTGAAGTTGGAAGAGGAGCTGGAGCTGCTGGTGTCTGGTGTGACCGCACCTGCGAGGATCTGGCCGCAGGTGCGAGAGTGGGCTGGCTTGGCTGGGATTGCAGGTGAAATGGAATTTCCGCACCTGCGAAGGCACAAAAGAGGGGCAATCGGTCGCAGGTGCCGATCCGAGTGGAGGAGAAGGAAGCCGCAGGTGCGAGCTCTTGGGCGCACCTGCGGAAGCATAGGTGCGAAGATTTTATCGCAGGTGCAAAATATGGCCTAGGCACAATGTTTTGAAACCGAGATTGTTGGCCATTTCTCTCATATTTCTCATGGATGGGGCGATTTTAGGGGAGCTTCAAGAGGTATTTCATCATGCATTACTAGGTAAGTAATTTCTTCATGCTTTTAAGTTAAATACATGGTTTATGCATGGAACTAGACATAGAAATTAGTAGGAAATTGGGAAATCTTGAAGAAAAGCTAGAAATCTGTATTTGGATTTTTAGCCACGAATTTGAGCATGGAATTTAGAGTAAATTGTATATTTGAGTTAGTAAAGCTATGGGTAGAATATGTCTTCGAGAACTTTCGGAATCCGGGCACGTGGGCCCGAAGGCATTTTGGTTAATTCACCGAGCGAAGTTGGGAAAGTATATAATTTTAATTTTTTACGAGTATTAGAATGAATTTTCATTACTTTGCCCGTTATTGGTAGTTTTGGGGCGTTGTGCATCCATTGGAGTCGTCGGAAGGGCTTGGAAGCCGGTTATGGGATTTCAGAGCGAGGTAAGTATCCTTTCTAACTTTGTGAGGAGGAATTTTCCCTCTAGGTGAACTAATTAAGTATGTGCTATTATCTGCGGGGGCTACGTACGCACGAGGTGACGTGAGTCCGTGCGTAGCTACTATTATGCCATGTCCGGGTAGTCTAGGACCCACTAGCATGCCTTTTCCTAGTTGTACATGTAACCTTGCCAGTAATGTTAGACCGCTAATATAATCGAAATAGAATTGAATATCTAAGAAGACTAGAGTTCAGTTTCTTAATCATCTAGAAAGAGAATTGATTTCCTCCGTGGATATTATTAAACTTGGCAAGTGTGTTTCAAAACAAAGATTTAAATGCTATTTTTCGTGTTCCTTTAAGAGGATTTTATCATTACTGAGAAGCTGTTTTCTTGATAAAAATGCGGATTAATTATGTGAATATGTGTACATATGAGAACCTGAGTCGCAGGTATTATTCGCGAGCAGGTTAGCCTTATTATTATTATGTTGACCGCATCGCATGATTGATTCGCGAGCGGGGAAAATAGATGCATCTATGGTTCGATCCGTTCGACCCTCGGCAGTGCGCAGTTTATGTTTATGTTGGTTCGGGCCGTCGACTCTCGGCATTGCTTGGGCATGATATCTACTAACGTATTTGCTGTGATTTATACATGTTTATCGGCCTAAGGAAGTTTTAATGGCCAGTTATGAGGAAGGAGAATTGATGTGTAAAATGTAAAATAAGTCTGATTTTTCTTATCCCTGATTATGATTTAAATTGTCAATTGAAATGACGAAGATTTAAAGTGTTAAATGTAGAAGGAGTTGATATTATTTATTCCTGATTTTAATAAATTGTCTATGACATTCATGCTTAGTATCTCACTTTAATATACTAAATTGACCTCTAGCAAGTGTCTAATTCGGCCTCTTGTCACTACCTCTCTGAGTTAGGCGGGCGACTTACTGAGTACACGTTGTTTTCGTACTCATGCTATACTTGCTGTGCATTTTTATTGCACATGTACTTTCACAGCGATGTGGCTGGTTTGGGGACTTAGGCGAGCTACATCATCCGGAGGCGATCCACGGCTGATAGAGTCTCCCTCATATTGTATTCATTTTGTTTTAAATTTCATTCTCCAATTTGTATCTCTGACAAGCTTTGTAATACTTGTATAAATTCTTAGAAATTTCTCATGCACTTGTGACACCGGGTTCTGGGATGTGTTTGGGATATATTTGCTAAAATAGAATATTTAAATCATCGTATTTGCTTAACGGATTTTTGTTTGATTATTACGTAATAAGTTAAAGGTAATGATTTCAAAAAATGTTAAAACAAAAATTTATTTCAACTAATTAATGATTGGCTTGCTTGACGATGGTGTCCGACGCCATTACGACCTTAATAGATTTTGGGTCGTGACACTAATCCGAAATGGAAAATTACTCTGACAAAATTGCACAAGCAAGGTGCGCTAGGCGACGCGTTGTGCGTCACACTAATGGGATTCTTCAGAGTCCTTCATTACCTCATTGTCTGAGGCCTAAGCCTTGTATTTTGGCTTCCACCACGTGGAACACATTGTGTCACTTATCCAACAACTCATGAAGTTGGAAAAATGCAATTAGTTGCACTTTTTCTAAGGCACACATCATCAGCCACGTGATATGCCAATTTTTATGGCCTTCAGCATTTTTTTTCTTTTATTTCGGTTCTCGACCCCGAACTTAATTCCGACATTAAATCTCAAACTTCTACTCAGACTTCAAAGTTTTCTTTTTATTCATTTTAGTCTAAAAACTCGTCTTAGCCCGGAATATCAACCTACACAATAAAATATACATAATGAGTATAAATTGTCCATATTTTAGCTCAAATACAATTAAAGTATAGCAAATAATAGGTGCAAAGTCGCCTAAAATCCCTATTTTTAGCCTACCATCAACACCCCACACTTAGATAATTCCGTCCTTGAGCAATTGAACTACACTTCACATAGGGACGACCTTTTAATCAAACAACTTCCCTAACAAATTATGCCGAGAATATTTAAAACGGACTAAGCACCTTATCGTAACATACTAGCCTCAAGACTAGACTCAAAAACACCACGCATTTTTCTCAACCTGCTCACTTACTCTAACATAGAGGTTAAATACCTTACCTTACCTTCGCAAATCATGTTCCCTCACATAAACAATAGAGAGTACTTCCACACACGATAAATTTTAAGAACAATTAGGAACTCAAGACAGAAAGAATTCACTCACTCTCAGAATTAAGATTCATGTGCCTCAGAAGACGTGCCATAGGCTTGCCCGTATTGTAGTACTCTATTAATTTGAGCTCATTCAGTCAATGATCATGTAGGACTTTATTTAGTTGTAATGTAGGCTGCGGGACATATAAGATACATGTGGATATAGTTATTACATCTCCTTGAGTACTTTAATACATATAATTCACCAATTCAGACCCCATACTTATGTCGAACAATTCCTAAGCAAACCTTCACATCATATTAACACCAAGCTCCCAATTTATTACGCACAAACAAAGCAAGATTTACCAATAGCAAGGAATAATTTTCTTTATACTATGTACAAAAACCAACATTTTTTTCTTTCTCTTTTTTTTCTTCAATTCCCTACAAGTGGCTCTCAACATTTTTTCAAACAGTGCACCTTTCTCCCTTTTTTATAGTTCCACTCAAAACCCAATTATACCTCCACTTAGCTTTTAACAAGCTCATAAATACATCAAGTTCTCAAGAGAGATAAACGGTTCAAACATATAGTCAATTCAAACAAAGGGGTCAGGATTGTAGTGTGGTTGCCAAAGAAAATAAGATTATATGCTCAAAAGGACTAACTTGGATACACAACAATTAAGCGGGTCACATGCATATACTTTGCTTACCAAGAAATGCCTATATATCTTCCTAGACTAAATAAGATTACCATTTCGCTTTGTAAACACACATGGCAAGTTCTAGACATCAACTAACATGCACAGAATATCAACAACAACCTCGCACACACATTAGCACATAACTCACTCAAGATCAGATTTACTCCGACTTTCTAGGAAAAACAGTTAAGCAAAGTCAACATCAAACAATTTAAAGCACTTAAACATGAGTCAAGAGCTGAGCCTAGGTGTCACAACTAAGGCACTTACTACTCTCAAGACAAAACAAAGTCAAGAAAAGTCATCTATATTTAACACCATAACACAAGACTTCTCTATTACTAAAAAAAGATGAACTAGCTACACCCGGTTCAAGCAAAATCCTAAGAAATGAACAGCTGCACAAAGAAAAACCAAGGTGGTATTGTTAGACTACCTAAGAAGTAAAATATTTTTTCTTCGACTTCGATCTCTTAAGAAGACAGTCGAGGAAATCCATCATCGGGAAAAGTTAAATTCATTTTTATTCTTTTAAAACAAAACAAAGAAATCAAACACACATGTACAGTAAAATTAATGCTCGCTAGCCAAAGATAGTATAATAAATTTATCGTCTTCACAAGGATTGGATTTAAATAATGTTCAAATAACTTATGGTCTTCTGCTATTCATGATGATCAACACTTAAGTTTGACTGATTACTACAACAATTAACTACTAAATTAAGACTAATAATAATTAAACATGATCACAAAGAATGAGAGTTAAACTAAAACGGTTTGTAAACAATATGAGAAATAAGGACCATGACATGATAGGTGTAAGATAGTTATTCGGGATTTAAATCTGTTTAAATTCACTTCTAATGATTCTCATGAATTCACTCGATAATTAGCTTAAACGTAAGGTCAAGATTCATCTCTTGATTAAATCTGAACTATACAAAATAAACTAGTATGAAGTACTGTGAAGATATGAAAGAACATGTTAATGGACTAGCCTTTAGGAAAACGTCTCTCGAATATTCTCCTAACTTGGTTTAATCAATAATTCAAAAATCTCTCTCGATTACTTGAAAGAATCACAAAATTAAACCAAACCAAATAATGCAAAGATAATCACCAAAATATTCCTCTTTCGATTAAATAAATCGGTGAATAATTTCACAATCAATTCAAAGCTCCATAAACGAATTCATGCAATTAAACAATAGTTAAAATCCACAAACAACACTCAAAACACCATATCCTTCAAAACCCCAGGGAAGAACTACTCCGTAGATATGGAGAATGTCATCACAAATAAGTTTAAGAACAAAAAAAAACATCAAAGATAACTTTACAATACAAAATCTCGTTTTGCACCGACTGTTGGCAAGAGAATTGATGAAATCTTTGTCTAAGCCGTGCTAGCTCTCTAAACTCTCCTAGGTCGACTTCCCCTTAAAAATATGTTTTCTGTGTATTTATATCAAGTAGAAATGTGTTAGGAAGAAACTACCCTCTCTGATCCGAAATGGAAAAATACTCTGACAAAATTACACATGCGCGGCGCGCCACGCGACGCGCTGCGTGTCACACTAATGGGATTCTTCAGAGTCCTTTGTTTACTCATTGTATGATGCCTAAGCCTTGTTTATTGGCTTCCACCATGTGGGACACATTGTGTCACTTAGCCAACAACTCATGAAGTTGCAATATGCAATTCAATTGCACTTTTTCTAAGGCACACATCATCAGCCACGTGATATGCCAATTTTTATGGCCTTCAGCATTTTATTTCTTTTATTTTGTATATGTATACTCGGTTCTCGACCCCAAAATCGATTCCGACATTAATTCTCAAACTTCAACTCAGACTTCAAAGTTTTCTTTTTATTCACCTTAGCCTAAAAAACTCGTCTTAGCCCGGAATATCAACCTACCTATAAAAGATACATAATGAGCATAAATTTTCCATATTTTAGCTCAAATACAATTAAAGTGTAGCAAATAATAGGTGCAAAGTCGCCTAAGATCCCTATTTTTAGCCTACCATAAACACCCCACACTTAGACCATTGCTCGTCCTTGAGCAATTAAACCACACTTCACATTGGGACGACCTTTTCATCAAACAACTTCCCTAACAAATTATGCCAAGAATATTTAAAATAGACTAAGCACCTTATCATAAAATACTAGCCTCAAGACTCGACTCAAAAGCGCCATGCATTTTTCTCAACCTGCTCACTCACTCTAACACAGAGGTTAAAGACCTTACCTTACCTTCACAAATCATGTGCCTTCACATAAACAATAGAGAGTAGTTCCACACACGATAAATTTCAAGAACAATTAGGAATTTAAGATAGAAAGAATTCACTCTGTCACGACCCAAAATCCATAAGGTCGTGATGGCGCCGGACATCATTGTCAGGCAAGCCAATCATTAATTAATCGAAATAATTTCTGGTCTAAACATTTATGAAAAAAACATTTCCTTGAACTTTATTACATATAACTAAATAAAAATCAGTTAAGTAATATCATAGTTTAAATATTACACTTTAGAAAATATATCCCTACACATCCCAGAACCCGGTGTCACAAGTACATGAGCAATTTCTAAGAATTTATACAATCATCACAAAGCCTGTTCAAAATACAAATTGGACAAGGAAATTTAAAATGAAAATAAATACAACACGAGGGAGACTTTGTCAGCTGCGGATCGCCTCCGGATGATGCAACTCGCCCAGGTCTCCGAATCCTCCACATTGCTATCAGAGTACCTGTGCAATAAAATGCACAACAAGTGTAGCAGGAGTACAAAAAGAACGTGTGCTCAGTAAGTCGCCACCTAACCTCAGAGAGGTAGTGACGAGGGGTCAAATTAGACACTAGCTAAAGGTCAATTTAGAATATTTAAGTGCGACACTAAGTATGATTATCATAGGCAATTTATTAAAATTAGGAATAAATATTATCAACTCAGTTCACATTTAATACTTTATATCTTCGTCATATTAATAACGATTAATCAACATGGGTGATTTAATCAAACAACAATTAATCAACGGGAAGGAACAACTTCTTCCAAAATCTTTTAATAACTTTAAATTTCTTTCATTTCAATTGATACTTAAAATCCCAGGTCGGTAATCAGGAAAAAATCATAGCAACTACGCAGTAAATATCATGCGCAAGCAATGTTGAGGGCAGAACGGGGCGGACCAACAATAATAAATTGTGCACTGCCGAAGGGTCGAACGACTCGAACCATAGATGCATCTATCTGCCCCGCTCGTGAATCGATCATGCGACGCGGTTATCCATACAAATAATAAGGCTAGCCTTCTCGCGAATCATACGTGCGACTCAGGTGCTCATATATACACATATCCACACAATAATTCCGTATTTTTGTCAAGAAGCAGTTTTGTTTACTCAGGAAAGTGGTAAAATTCTTCTTAAAGGAACATGCAATATAGCTTTTAAATCTTTGTTTTGAAACTCATTTGTCAAGTTTAATGATATTCCATAATATAACCCTACCAGGTATACAGTTATCCACGGAGGAAACAATTCTCTTTCTAGATGATTAACAAAATGAACTCTAGTCTTCTTTTAGATATTCAATTACGATTTCGATTATATTAGCAGTTTAATAGTACAGGCAGGATCACATGTACAACACGTAAGGCATGATAGTGGGTCCTAGACTACCCGGACATGGCATAATAGTAGCTACGCACGGACTCCCGTCACCTCGTGCGTACGTAGCCCCCGAAGATTATATCACATACTTAATTAATTCACCTAGGGGGACAATTCCCCCTCATAAAGTTAGAAAGGAGACTTACCTCGCTCTGAAATTCCATAACCGGCTTCCAAGCCCTTCCGACGACTCCAACAGATGCACAACGCCCCAAAACTATCCAAACAACGACAAACCAATGAAAATATACTGTAATATTTGCAACATTTCCAAATAATATAATTTCCAACCCCGCTTAGTGAAATGACCAAAATGCCCTCGGGCCCACGTGCCTGGAATCTGAAATTTCTTGAAGATATAATCTACCCATAGCTCCATTAGTTCAAATATACAATTCACTCTACATTCCATACTCAAATTCGTGGCTAAAAATCCAAATCACCATTTCTATGTTTTCTTCAAGATTTCCAAATTCTCCTACGAATTTCCATGTTTAATTCCATGCATATACTTGTATTTAATCTTAAAAACATGAAGGAATTACTTACCTTGACATCGCATGAAGAAATCCTCTCCTTGAAGCCTCCCAAGATCGACCAAACCAAGGAAGAAATTAAGAAATGGCCACAAATTCTCGGTTTTTAAAACATTTTGCCCAGGCCATTTATCGCACCTGTGATTCCGCAGGTGCGACCAAACCTCCGCACCTGCGGCTTTCCTCAACTCAAGCAAACCTCGCACTTGCGCCCCATAACCCGCATCTGCGACCTCGCAAGTGCAGAAATACCATTGCACCTGCGCTCCCAGCCGGACTATAAATCCTTCGCACCTGCGGTGCCATAGCCGCACCTTCGGCCAAATCCTCGCAGGTGCGGTCACACCAGATGACAGCAATTCCAGCCTTCTTCAAACTTTCAACTTGATCTGTTAACCACCCTGAATCCACCCGAGGCCCCTGGGACAACGTCCAATTATAACAACCTGTTCCAAAAGATAATGCGGATTTCTCGAGGCCTCAAATCACATCAAACAACATCGAAACCACGAATCGCACCCAAATCCCAACTTTATGAACTTAGAAATTTCCAACCTCTACATCCGATGCCGAAACCTATCAAATGACGTCTGATTGACCTCAAATTTTGCGCACAAGTCATATTTAACATTACGGACCTGCTCCAACTTCCGGAATCGCATTCAGACCTCGATATCAAAACTTCCACTTCCGGTTAGATTTCTCAAAAACCTTTAAATTTCTATATTTAGCCAAATGACTTCAAAATGACCTACGGACATCCAAATTCACTTTCGATCGTGCTCCCAACTCCAGAATCACCACACGAAGCTATTCCCAGACTCGGAAACCCAAATGGACATCAAAAACTCTGAAATGCACTTCAAGACAAAATTTAGGAAATTTCTTTAAATATGCTGACTTCCACAATATGCATCGAAACGCTCCCGGGTTATCCAAAACCCGATCCGGACATGCTCCCAAGTCCGAAATCATCATACGAACCTGTTGGAACCTTCAAATCCTGATTCGGATGTCGTTTACTCAAAATTCCAATCTCAGTTGATTCTTTCAACTTAAGACTTCTGAAATGAGAATTTTCTTTCCAACTCAACTCTAAACTTCCTGAAATTCAATTCCGACCACGCCCACGGGTCATAATACTTGAAACGAAGCTGCTCACGGCCTCAAACCGCTGAACGACGCGCTAGAGCTCAAAATGAACGGTCGGGTCGTTACATTTTCCTGTGCAGATCTAATGGATTTGAGGCTAACATCGAGATCACAGACAGTTGAGCTAAAAAAAAATATTATGCTCAATAGTTTTCCAATACTTCTCCTCCAGTTGCGCATGTTTCACCCCTGCAACAGCAAGCTCTTCGGTTTTAGAGTTCAAGGCTGCCTCTAAGTTGGTCAATCTTTCAGCGGAGGCATCCTCGCGATCGGTTGCATCAAGAACGACACTACGGATTTCAGCCCATTTGGCCTTGGCCTCATCAAATTTAACCCTAAGCGGACTAATCTCTTGGCTAAAGGTTACCACTTCTTGCTTGCTTTGATACAAACGAGTCTGCAACACAATGGCCTCAGCAGCGTTGGCATTCAATTCTGAGAGGCAAGCAACAATTTTGCTCCAGCTCGGTCAAAAGTTGATCTCGTGCAGAGGTAAGTTCTTCTTTTCCCGAATCAACCTCTGGAGGCCCTCGAAAGCAAGGAAATTGGCCTATAGAACAAGAAAGACAAACTCAGGTTACTTTTTTTCAAAGACAGAAGAAATGACAAAAGAAGTGAAGAATGTACCGTTGCAGTGTTGTGCATGGCATTGTTCAACAAGCACTCTCCCGAGAGAGCTTATATCTTTTCTCAGTCTTTTTCTGAAGCCAAAGGCTTAAGATAGTTAGCAAGTTCCACCGGCTAGGATAGAAAATAGCATTCGGTGGAGACCGAGAGAGTAACACTCCTTCTCCTTTGCGGATCCTCTAAGGGGGGAGCATAGTTTTGCCCCAAATTCCCATGAACTGGGGACTAGGGTAGAATAATACCCTCTTCTCGGGTAGATGCGACCGGTGGAGATGATGTAGCAGTTGCTGGTGGTAGAGTTGGTGAAGGTAGAGATGATGTAGCAGTTGCTGGTATTGATGAAGATGGAGATGAAGTCGATGGTGCTGAAGGATGAGAAGCAAAAGCAACAAAATGCAGTACTGGTTGTTGGTTGCTCATCAACCAAAGACGGAATGGACCCGGTACTCAGCCCTGAAATACCAGGCGTAACGACTGGGATCCGGAAGTGGGAGTTGGCATTTTCCACCATTTCATACTCCCTCCAAAGCACCGAGACATCGTCCTTAGTTGGTGTAACTAACTCAACAGATTGAGCGTTCTGTTGAGTTGAGGAAGGTCGTCGTCTTCAATTTAGAGAAGCTCCCTCCTCGCTAGCTACTCCATCATTGTCAATCATCATGGTATCTATGGCCAGCCCGGGAAGAAGACTCGTAACCACGACTTCTGGAGACGAATCGGGGGCAGCACTCTTCGCTCTCTTATTTTTTTCCCCGGCCACGGAGGAACGCCTTCTTTTTGATTGCTTGTTCTCCAGCCAGGGACCGAGAAGAAGCACTTGCACCAGAATCAGGACTATAGATGCCTGTCTTTGAAAAAGCTTTCTGCAACAGCCTTTCCGCATCAGCAAAATCAGCCAAAATGCCCTCCTCGGGGACAACAATTGAGCCCTGGAAAAAACATATATTCAACAGGAGAGAATAATCAGATAACCCTCTTATAAGAAAAGGTAAGGAGATGATGAGTTAAACTTATCATGATTTTTGGCCTTCCACCCATATTTCAAGGACAGATTTTTCCACGTACGGGTTTCGGGCGTAATAACATCAAAAATATTCTGAACCCATTGGTCCAAGCCTTCAACCCTCAAGGAAACCCACTGAGTCACTGAGGCAGGTAAAGGAAGAAAAGTTAATAATGACGAGAGAAGGATTTTTAACAAGAGTAGAAGCAAATTGTATACTTACGAGTGTGGTTCCACAATTTCGGGAAGGAAGGTGCTGAGGCCGGGATGATGTCACTGGTGGCAACGAAAAAAATCATTCCATTCACCCACGATCATTATCATCGTCCATGCTGGATAGCAATGCATGGTGGCCTCGCTTGCTGAGGTTGATCATCCCGCCACGAAAGATCTTGGGGGAGTAAAGGTTCATCATGGGAGCTAAAGATAGCTCCTCCCCCGTTTCCTTGCACAGGCGTCGAAGGCAAGCAATCGTCCTCCACATGGAGAGACTCACATGTGCCAAACAAACCTGCTAGCGGAGGTAAAACTCCTCAATGACGGAGTCAAGCTCTTCACCTAGAGAATATGTCCCCAAATTGAAAGGATACGTAAAGAAGTACGTAAAACCCTTCTTGGGTAAGGTTACCCGCTCTGCCAGGACAGGAGCAATAATGTCTAAATCCTGGCAACAACAATCTTCCTTTACAGAAGGAATGTTGAAAGGACGGATGTAAGAAGGATATCTGCTAACGACCCATGTACGAGGGCTAACAGAAAAAAATTTTCTTCGAAGTCTTTTGTAGTGACAAAACTTCTAGGGATGATGGTGCTCACTGTTGGAGGAGCTTCGTCCTCGGCTATGTTTTTGTTCTTTGAGGAACAAGTATTTTTTGAAGAAGAAGCCATTGTATGTTATGGAAGAAGGAAAAAATTTTCTCGTTTGAAGAGAGTTAAAGAAAGGCCGAAGAACAGAATACAAGTTGAATGAAGAGAGTTTGGAGAATTATGGAGTATGGATGAAGGAGGTTGCTGCGAATAAGTAAAGGTTTAGGTGGCTAAATTTGTGGCCATGATTACCTCTATAATCAGAAAAAGTTATGTTGAATCATGGGATGACGCGTGTTCGGGGCATTAAATACGGAGAGACGTGTGTCTAATCAACCGTCAGAAGCTTTTCAAAGGGAATCACAGTAATTCCCGCAAAAAAGAATGTTTCTACCAACTTTCCGGGGACACAAAGTTATGTCCTCGGAAAGTGGAGGGGCTATCTGTATAAGTTAAAATATACTACGCTAAGTGGTTGCATAAGAGAGTGACACGTTGAGCCGAAAATAGATGATAGTTAGAGCCGAAGACAACTGTTCCATTTGTCACCGGAAAGAATAATGTTCATAAAGATGTAATAAATATCTGCCTCCCGGTAGTATTTAATAGAGAATATTCCAGAGCATTTAGTACACTGCGCCTTACAAAGAAATTCTCATTTACACATTCTTCAGTGGCCCTCATAATTGACATTAAAGAAGGGCATGATCTTAGGACCTTACTCCCTAGGTGCAGATATAAATAATGACCTCTATTATCATTGTAAAGGAGATGAATTTTCTGGCAAAACTTATGCTATAATCAATTCAAAGCTTTATACAATTTTATCGTCTTACTCCTTGATTTCATTGTTGTTATGCCCGGAAGCCCTCCCGGAATTACTGTTTCTGCTATTTTATCTTCATTTCAAGGCTAAGTAATGTACCATTTTACAGGTAAACACATACTTGTATGAATTATTAAAATTTAGTTATTTAGTAAAATAACAAAAGAAAAATGATATTTAAATTCACCCCGTTAATTCGACGCGTACAATAACTTTATATAGTGTAATCTGAATTCTGTCAATTTTCTTGGGATAAAAGCAGTAGTTAATCGTATGGAAGAATTAATTTGTATTGACTTAAAAATATTTATTCGATTAACCAAAGGTTAACCATTTATTCAAAATCACGATGTTTTGAAACAAAAGGTTATCTGCCTAAACGTTTTTGGTCGTGTAAGTGGTGAATCCCATAGTATAATATCACTTATGTACTTTTATTAAGTCACATATACTCGCACAGACGACAATATGTATGCATAAAATCAATGGCATACTCAAAATTATTAAGTCACATATGCTTATCTACCTTTATTTCATCTAGAGTACATTATATGTACTTTCATGTAGATTTATCATTTAATCAATAATTAATTGCAGTGTTATATCAATTACAATTTGTATCACTCAATGTTGCTCCCAAACACACATGCAAATATACGTGGTCGTACGAATAGGGATTTGTGATCAACTATTTTACCAAATTAAACAAAGACAATAAATCCTTTTAAGCGGTTTTCTAAAGTGTGATTATTTAACTAAAGCTAATCTAGAGTAATAAAATAAGAAATTAAAAGAAACAAATCGAAATATTAAATATGAATTCAATGGGAGAAAATATTCCAGAGTTATGGGTTAGCTTACAACCCCGTTGTGTTTTCTACTGAAATTCTCTAATTAATATATCTAGTTTATTGATTGACAGAGTTAATATTATTCGTAATTCTCTCGTAGTACTACTCGCCTATTCAAGCTAACCTAACGCATATATTCCTATGGAATTAGGATTAACAAAAATGCATTAATAATTCTCATATAGTAACAAAGCAAGGCGATTAGATATATTCTTATCCTAACCACAAATCCGTCCCTGATACTCAGGTTCAAGATCTTATTCTACTCAATAATATATGCAATCTAAAATTCCCTCTTCCGAGCTCAATCCTAGATTCATACATAGTATTCAATTGGTGATCAAACAATCAAATAATTAAGCGCAAGATTGAATAAATAAATCAATATAATAAAATAATAAAAACAATTCAAATTTCAAACTACAATGTTCATGTAGCACCCAAAACTCTATAACTAATAAACTATAAAGTTAAAGATAGAGAATAGAAAAAAACTGAGAATCTTTGCTCCCGAGTGTTTCGTGCTTGTGGTTTCCTCTCAAAGTGCCNCCCCCCCCCCCCCCCTCCAAAATAGGTTTTGAGTTATTTTTATACGAGTTGGGGACGTCTTGGGTCGAAATAACCTTGTCTCGGATGAAATAAGAGGAAAATCCATCACCCAGCACCTAGGGTAGCATGGGGTGCTAGCCCTGGCGGCACCTGGTGCTGGAAATTTTTGCCTCTGGAAATTGGGCCACAGGTAGGTCCTGTGGTACTACACTGTCCCAATATTTTATTTTGTTCCATTTTTTATTCAACTCATGCACTTTCGTCCCACATTGTCTCAAGATGACTTACACATAAAAATACCACGAATTAGCCCAAATTATCAGATTACACATCTGAAATTTACAAAACGTGAGTAAAATGCGAGGCAATATGCATATAAATATACATACTTTAAACCGAATATCACTTAACTTCATAAATTATCATATTCATTAAGTTCATATTGTTTACCCTAAAAACGGATAATAATTGAATTTATAAGTGGTTTTAAGGACACGTGATTTCACTTGACACAAACGGGAAAAATATGCATATTGATATTGAAATTGACTGTAAAGAAAAAACAAAACCAAACCAAATGAGATGTGCAGCTTTGACCCTCGAAATAAGTTACCCTCGAACCAAATGAGTGAGCTAAATGAGATATAAACAAAGTAACAGAATATTGAGAGATTAAAGAGTAGAGTATTTCTGTGTATTACGTGATTAATTCCATGATTGGCTAATTCATCGGCCTCATCTTAATACATGCCAAGATTTTTGCTGTGATCCTTGCTCGATCAAGGATATTTCGGCTTACGGTTACTTGACTAGGTAAACCTCCATAGATCTCGCTTGATCTCCGTTCTGCTTGGTCTCGATCTTGGCTGATCTAATCCTTGGTCGGTCTCTGAATTAAGAGTTCAGTAATCTAACTTTGTAATGAGGCCTGATATAACACGAGGCCGAACCGTGGCCTATCATGATCCAACCTCGATTAGTCATAAGAAGGGCAGGTCGGTTCTGATTGTATACAGATAGTCCCCTTGTTTCTCAGAAATAATATGATGAGAAATGACATGAATTCCCGAACTCCATCTCTATGAGTGATGACGTCAGTGATGAACTCGACCTTGACATAGCAACGAAATGTCCTGTCGGTCTAGTTACCAAGGCATTAAATACCTGTCAGGTGCTGGTCGACCACTATTGGTTCTGAACCATCGCCTTCTACCTACAAAAAGCATCAACCCTCTGTCATTCAAACTTTTACAATCAAAGCCTTTTCTGCTCTTGCTTTCAAAGAATCCCTTACTTCATAATTTCCATATCCAAAATTCTTTGAAATGTAATCAACATCCTTACTCTCTTATTTGATGTTCATAAATGGCTAAAACTTCTAAGATCGTACCATAAAAAGAGGTTGTTTCTTAATCGCATCCCGCCGGTGATGAGTCTGCGACGGAGCCCTACCTTGAGGAATTAATTCTGACGAGGTGCCAACCGTCACCGACTTTAGAATAGAGAAGACCCCCTCGGTTCAGGGCCAATGCGAGCCGATGTCGAGGTATATATGCACCATCACCGAAGACATACTCGGAAAGGTCAAGGATGAGTGCAACTGGGTGAACAAAGATGTGGCTATTCCTTCTCCTGAGGAATCAATCACCACCTACGTGGAGGGTATCTAAGTGTTTACACTAACTAATTTATGTTTAGTCCCTTAGACCCCATCATTGACTCCTTCTAATAAATATAGAGTGTCACCTTAAGCCAAATCCACCCTTCATTCTGGATAATCGTTGTCCTCCTCTGTCCTTTCACCCTCGATCACCTCATACGCCTTTACAATCCTCGGCTCTATCAAGGGGGACTCATTAAACTCGCCCGCCGAGCCAGCAGAGCCCCATTCTCTAGTATCGACAAGTCTCGGGATCGAGGCTGGATGGGCAGGTTTGTCTGACTAAGGACATCTGACGTGTTTCCCACCAAAGACATGTCATTAATGGAGAAGTGGAACATGAATCGTAAGTACTTTCTACTTGAACGTTTTCTTTGCCATTTCAGTTCCTTTCATCTTACCTTATCTCTGTTTTACTGTTGCAGTTGTGGCTCAAATGCCAGACTCAGTTCCGAAATTGAAACGATGCATCGAAGGCCTGGTGTCTCAGAGTCCTTACTCCGAACATGCCTCGATGCAGTTATCAATGGGTCGATGGGAGGCCCGCAACCATGGTAAATTTTTGTCTCGGATTGTTTAATATTTCATCCTTTTCTTAAACTAACTCATCTCCCTTTCTTTTGCAGGTCTCGGGAAGGATGTTGCAATGAAACCCCCTTCTGATGATGAAGAAATCATTCCCCAGCAATTGGCTCCAAAGTCGTCCAAGTAGAGGATGAGAAAAAGGGATCCAAGTCCTTTGGGCTCGGAAAAGAAAAACTGGCGTGGAAGCCTCGTAAACCCAAGGCGAATGCTGGTGCCATATCCTTGGACTCAATCCGCCGATTAAGGGATAATTCCGAAGAAAAATAAGAAGAAGACAACTCTAGGATAGTGGCCCTTACGCGGGCTACTTCTTTGGTACAAAAGTCCTCTGAACCGAAGGCAGTTGATGAGGGAGCTTCGGTCTAGGTCTCTGAATTAGAAAAAGAAGAGGCTCCCATGTCCCCAGCTAAGACGGAGGAGAGAGAGACTGGAGGAAAGGCTTCCCAAGCAATGGAAGAGGTCCATGGGGTCAAGCTCGTGGTGGTTGATATTTCGGAATCCCCCCAGATTTCGGATACCATGATTCGAGAGGCCAACATGTTGGATAGTCATCAAATCGATCTCCACGGTTTCTTTGATGGGCTTGAAAATTCTACTTCCGAGGAAATCATCGAATTCGCTGATTTAACGGTGCCGAAGAAAACACCATCGCTGGGTGCCACTAGATCTTCATCGAGCTCGAGGCTGGTGGACCAATTCCCATCTCCGAGCATTAACCCAAGCCGCAAACGGCATCTAATGTTGACCATCCCGGAGGATTCTAGAGTCTTCTCTCCCCCCCCCCCCCCCCCCCCCGTTGGGATTGCCAGCTATCTGAGAGGCTTGGTGACCGAAGAGGACCGAGCTGTGATGAATGTTGTGGGGGGCACTTTCTTGTTCAATGAGGCTCAACACGCTTTAAATTGGGTAATCTTCGAGAATCTTTTTCTTAATTCTTTTATTGTAGATTATTGTTAACATCTTCTTCCTTACTTGTAGGCTTCAGTGTTGCACCATGAATTTTTCCTCAAAGTTTGATAGGATCACAATCACAAGGCCGAAGTTCGGGGCCTTACTAAGAAAGAGACACTTATAGGCTCCTTAGTGAGAAGCTCCTGGATGATTTGGTTGCGGCTCGGGATGAGCACACTGATATGTCTGAGCAGGTATTTTGAATACTTCATGATAGTGAAGATGAGTTAGAGATAACGACTAATGATCCAATTCTGCAGATCCGACAGAGGCTTGAGCAGATCAGATGGCTCGATAAGCAGGTGGACGAGATATGGGCCAAGGTTGAGGCATTCAAGAAAAGAATAGATATCCTGGCCTCAAAGAAATCGTCCAGGCACAATTCGATTCGGTCGAGACTCAACTGCAAGCTGCGAAAGAGAAAAACTCGGTGCAGGCCGAGAAGATCAAGGATCTTCAGTCTCAGCTGGATTTGGGCACCAACAAGCTCGAGGCAGCTAAATCTGAGGTGACTGCGGCCAGTATTAAAGTTGATGAAAAGGTGGCCCAATTCAAAGTCAAAGTCGAGGCCATCCAGACCAAGGCCAGGAGCATGATAGATCATGCAAAATGGAAAGCTCGGAGGGAAGCCCTCGAGGACTCTCAAGCCCAAGATTTTGACATCGTGGTTGAGGTCGAGAATGCCCGAGCAGAAGAAAATCGGGCTCGGGAGCTGGCCTTCCCTGAGGATGACTCTGATAGCGTATGTGAATTTGAAGATGAGGAATACCCCATGGACGGAGATGTTGCCTCTGATGGAGACCAAGCCTCTTAGGACTTAGTATTTTTTTTGTTCTTCTTTTTGCACTTTCTCTAAGGCCGTTTTGGGCTGTTGTGTAAATTTCTTTTGGACTTGGCTGATTTGGCCCTTGTAAAGAAGTTCATTTTATATATAAATACAAGGCTTTCTTTTCCCTTTCGACTCTTAAGTTTTTATTTTCTTTGCTTTGTAATTTGTAATCACAAGGGTCGAAATGCCTTAGCATGAGATAATAAGGTTGTGTTTGAGGGTCCGAACAACCCTTTCATTTGTTAGAGTTTATGGGGCTCGTTATTATGGAAGCTTTTCTAGAAGATGTCTTAAATTTTTGATTTTACCGAGGGTAGAATTTTAGAATAGGTTATGAAAGAATTTTTTCTTTTTCAAAGGCCTATTTCATTACAGATTTTGGACGTCTATGAGATGTGTTACATTGGACGTAGCCTTTCAGTTTGGGATCTTCCCACTGGGCTCGTTTTCCCATTTTGTTCGGTCTTGCACGAGATAATAGTCCTTGAGTGGGGTGGTCGTGGCCTTTAGAAATCGGGGAACTGCCTATTAGGTCTTTTGTCCCCGTGGCCTGATAACTTGGGCTATTTGAGTTGAACGATAGTCCCCGAGTGAGGGATCGATCGTTCATGTTTTGGTTAAGTATTGCCCTTAGGCTCGTTATAGTACGAAGCTCTTTAAGAGATGTAAAGAGGAGAAAAAAAATTTAAACATTAGATGTTTGCAAGGAAAGTACTTCTCTTTATTATTGATTAAAACAGTCATACATGCGTACATGTTTAAGTCAGGGCTTGATCAATCTATGTGGGCACGGTTCTTTCTGACTGTTTGGCTCTTACAATAAATTTTATCTATCAAGACCCTCATTTTATGAAGTAGTTTCCTCGCTAGAGTTGATATTCGAACATAATGTATATCTGAGGGTAGTCCCCTAGTATTCGAGGTTGATTGCAAATGAACCTCTGATATTATTGAATTGACCTTCGATGCCGATTCATAATCGGGCTTGATTCTAAGTTAGCACGATTCATTGTTGCCTCGTTAAAAAGCTCGCGAAAAATCCATTTAGGACAAAATCGGTCTAAGGGAAAAATAGCGCAACATGTGCTTTTAGACCTAAAGACTTCATTTTGTTTGCTGAAAAATCCACCAGTCAATTCTTGTTGACCACCTGCAAGTGTTAGTCTTAAATAATAATGAAAATATAAAGAGTTATCACCTTAGTAGTAGTATTGTTTTAGGTGTGATATCTTCCAATTGCTTGGCAGTCGTTCTTCATTCATCGTTTCGAGCTTGTAGGACCCTCTTCCAGTGACCTCAAGAATCTGGTACGGTCCTTCTCAGTTTGGACCCAATTTTCCTTCGTTCGGATTTCGGGTGTTGAGGGTGACTTTCCTTAACACCATGTCCCCGACGCCAAAATATCAAATATTGGCTCTTCGATTGTAGTATCTCTCATTCCGTTATTTTTGGGCGGCCAATCGGACGAGGGCAGCTTCGCGCCTTTCATCCCATAATTCTAGGCTCGTATTCATGGTCTCATTATTTGACTCTTCTATTGAATATCGGAACCTGATGCTAGGTTCTCCGACCTCAACCGATATTAGATCTTTGCCGCCATAAACTAATGAGAATGGGGTAGCTCCAGTACTAGACTTCGACGTTGTGCGGTATGCCCAAAGAACCTCAGGTAGGATTTCCTTCCATTTTCCTTTGGCGTCGGTTAGTCTCTTCTTAAGATTTTGGATGATCGTTTTGTTGGTTGATTCGGCTTGTCCGCTCTCACTGGGATGATAAGGTGTTGATAGGATTCTTTTGATCTTTTGATCATCGAGAAATTTGCTCACCTTGCTGCCGATAAACTGCTTTCCATTATCACACACAATTTCGGAGGGCATCCCACATCGACATATGATATGGTACAAAATAAAGTCTATGACTTCCTTTTCCATGACTTTCTCGAAAGACTATGCTTTAACCCACTTAAAGAAATAATCAGTGATAAATAAATTAAACTGAGCTTTACTTGGGGCCGATGAAAGAGGGCCAACGATGTCCATTCCCCACTTCATGAACAGCCATGGGGACAAGACCGAGTGGAGCAGTTTCCCAGGTTGATTAATCATTGGTGCATGACTTTGGCACTTGTCAGATTTTCGAACAAACTCCTTTGCATCTTTCTCCATGTCGATCCAGTAGTATCCGGCTCTGATCATTTTGTGGACTAATGATTCGGCACCGGAATGATTTCCGCAAGTGCCGTCGTGGAATTCCCTTAGAACGTATTCGGTATCTCTTGGCCCCATATATATCGCTAATGGACCATCAAAAATCCTTCTGAACAATGTTCCATCTTCGGACAAGCTAAACCGTGTTGCCTTTGTGCGCAGGGCTCTCGATTCTTTTGGATCTAATGAGAGCTTCCCGTTCCTTAAATACTCTACGTATTTTTTTCTCCAATCCTAGGTCAAACTTGTGGAGTTTATCTCAGCATGACCTTCTTCGACCACCGATCTCATGAGTTTTATGACAACCCCCGAATTGAATTTGTTGTCTTCAACCGATGACCTTAGGTTTGCGAGGGCATCGGCCTCACTATTCTTATCTTGATGTACATGTCGCATGGTCCTTTCCTTGAATCGGTGTAGAGTTACCTGTAGATTATCCAAGTATCTCTCCATTCAGTCTTCTCGAACTTCAGAGGTTCCGTTAACCTGGTTCACCATTGGGAGGGAGTCACATTTGGCCTCGATCACCTCCGCTCCCAAGCCTTTGACTAATTTGAGACCTGCAATCATGGCCTCATATTCGGCCTCATTGTTAGTCAATTTTATAGTTCTGATAGATTTTCTAACTACGTTACCTGTGGGTGGTTTCAGCACGAAGCCGAGTCCAGACCCCTTTGTGTTCGAAGCACCGTCCATAAAGAGGGTCCAGATTCTCTAGGATGTACCCAAATTTACTAACAGTTCTCTTTCAACCTTGGGTACAAGGGCCGACGTGAAGTCATCCACGAAGTCTGCCAAGAATTGAGACTTGATGGTTGTTCGAGGTCGATATTCAATATCGTACCCGCTGATTTCTAAAGCCCGTTTGGCCAACCGACCCGAAAGTTTGGGTTTATGTGAAATATTTAGAAGTGGATAGGTTGTTACAACACATATAGGATGACATTGAAAGTATGGTTTTAGTGTCCTAGATGCACTTATCAAAGCGAGCGCCAATTTTTCTAGATGGGGATACCTTGTTTCGGCGTCACCTAAGGTTCGACTAACATAATAGATAGGGAATTGCGTATGTTGTTCTTCTCGGGACAAGACTCCACTTACCACTATCTCTGATACTTCTAAATACAAGTAAAATTGCTCGTCCACTTTTGGCACGTTAAGCAGCGGCGGGCTGGATAAATACCGTTTTAGCTCCTCCAAGGCATGTTGGCATTCCGGAGTCCACGTGAAGTTATTCTTCTTCTTCAGTAACGAGAAGAATCGGTGACTTTTATCTCAGGATCTCGAGATGAATCGCCCCAGGGCGGTTATTAACCCCGTTAATCTCTGCACGACCTTTACATTGTCTACTGATGTCCTCGATAGCTTTGATTTTATCGAGGTTGATCTTTATTCCTAGATTGGATATCATGAATCTGAGAAACTTGCCAGAGCCGACCCCGAATGCACATTTTTCTAGGTTGAGTTCATGTTGTATTTCTTCAGTATACCAGAAGTTTCCTACAAATGCTTCAAATGTTCCTCTGCTTGCAAGGACTTAACTAACATGTCATCAATATAAACCTCCATTGATTTTCCTATTTTTCCTTCGAACATCCGGTTTACTAGGCGTTGATAAGTTGCACATCATTTTTTATTCCGAATGACATTACATTATAGCCGTAGGTGCGGTACTTAGTGATAAACAAGGTATTTTCCTGATCTTCTGGGTTCATCTTTATTTGGTTGTACACGGAATAAGCATCAATAAAACTGAGAATCTCGTGGTCGGTCATGGCATTGATCATGCGATTGATATTAGGCAAAGGAAAAGAATCCTTGGGACATTCTTTATTCAGGTCTTTGTAATCTACACACATTCTAAGCGTGTTTCCCTTCTAGGGACTACTACTATGTTTGCTAACCATTCAGGATATTTTACTTCCCGAATGGATCCTCTTTTAAGAAGTTTTGTTACCTCGTCTTTGACGAAGACATGCTTGACCTTGGACTGGGGTCTTCTTTTTTGCTTCATCAGATGAAATTTCGGATCCATGCTTAGTTTATGAGTGGTTATTTCCGGTGGGATCCCATTCATATCAAGATAGGACCAATCGAAGAAATTCATGTTAGTTTTAAGGAATTGAATAAGTTTTCCGCTGAGCTGGGGAGCTAGCCCCGTGCCCAGGTATACCTTTCGTTCGGGCTGATGTTTGGTCAGTGTGGTTTATTCCAACTCTTCGACCGTCAACTTGGTGGCGTCGAAATCATCAGGACTATGAAGGATCGAGGAACCCTATAGTAATCATCCTCGTCAGTCCCTTCTTCTCTAGTTTGGTCGAGGCCGGTGTCTGTGGTTTCTATTCGGCCTCCTATTTTCCCTTTGAATCTGATCCTTTTGTTGATGAGAATGCCGATATTGGTATCACTTCGTCAACTGCAAACATTTCCTTGGCGGCGGGTTGCTCCCCATAGACTATTTTAACTCCCTCGGTGTTGGGAACTTCAGAACCTGGTGAAGAGTCAAGGGTACTTCCCTCATGTTATGGATCTATGGCCTCTCAAACAGGGCGTTATACCGCATATCGCCCTCGATCACATGGAACTTCATCGCTTGGATGGTCCTGGCCATGTTCACTGGTAAAGTTATTTTTCCTTTAGTAGTTATGCATGCCATGTTGAATCCGTTAAGTACTCGGGCCGCGGGCACAACTTGATCCTGTAGGCCGAGCTATTCTACGACCCTTGATCGAATGATGTTGGCCAATCTACCCGGATCAATCAAAACATGTTTAACTTGAGTCTTATTCATAATTATAGATATTACAAGTTCATCGTTATGGGGTTGCATGATCCCCTCTGCCTCCTCGTCATTGAAAGACAAGGTTCGTTCTGGTACATAATCCCGAGTTCACTTCTCCCTCGTGATTGACACCTTGATGCGTTTAAATACTGGTCCTTGAAGAATATTGACCCCTCCAACAATCATGTGGATCACGTGTTGTGACTCTTCTTGCTCGTTCTGTCTGTTCGAATCTCTGTTTCTAAAGTGATTCTTGGCCCAATCTCTTAAGAATTCCCGAAGGTTCCCCTCGTTGAAAAATCAGGCTACTTCCTCCCTCAATTGTCTGCAATCTTCTGTTCTATGGCCATAGGTGCCATGATACTTGCACATTGGATTGGGATTTCTTTGGGATGGATCGGTCTGCAGGGGTCGAGGCCATCTAGTATCTTTGGTGCGTCCGATGGCAGATATGATAGTTGACGCATCAACATTGAAGTTATATTCTAACAGCCATTGTGATTCTTTGGGCTCACAATTCCTGTCGAAACCATTCTTGCTCATGAGCCCTCGAGAGCTCTGACCTCGATTACTTCTCCTTTTACCTAGAAAGGGGTAGTGTCCAAGTCCTTTATTTATCTGATCTCCATTATATGGCTGGTAATGATCCCTATTCAACCGTGGTTTCCAATATCTCTTTTGACTCTGTCGACGGGCCTGATAGGATAAATGGACTCGAGAGGAACCCCCAACTGGTCATCTTCGACCCTAATCTTTGACTGATACCAATTATGAACATCGGGTCAGGTGACAGCTGGGTATTCGATCAAGTTCATCTTTAATTATTGTAAAGACACTGAGATTCATACGTTTAATCCTTGAGTGAAGGCATGAACGGCCCAATCATCGGCAACCGGAGGTAGATCCATACGTTCCATCTGGAACCGAGACACAAACTCTCTGAGCATCTTGTTATCTTTCTGCTTTACCTTGAAGAGGTCCGACTTCCCAGTCTCGACCTTTATGCTCCGACGTGTGCTTTAACGAAGGAATCTGCAAGCATGGTAAAAGAATCAAAGGAATTGGGTGGAAAATTATGGTACCATACCATCGCTCCCTTTGATAGGGTGTCCCCAAATTTCTCCAACGATACGGGCTCGATCTCATCGTCCTCCAGATCGTTCCCCTTAATTGCACATGTGTATGAAGTGACATGCTCGTTGGGGTCGGTCGTTCCATTGTACTTGGGAAATTCTGGCATGCGGAACTTCTTGGGAATTGGTTTAGGAGCCGCGCTCGGGGGGAAGGGCTTTTGCACAAACTTCTTTGAATACAAACCCTTCAAAATCGGTGGTGCCCCCGGAATTTGATTAACCCTGGGGTTATAGATTTCCACCTTTTTGTCATTTGCTTCAATCTTCTTCTCCCCCGATTCAACTCGCTTTGTCAGCTCCTCGAGCATCTTCATGATAGTGGAGTCAATCCTTGATTCATTCCCGTTTGATCTTCTTGACACCGATTCGTCCCAATGAACAACTTCCTCTGATGGCTCGGCCTCGACCCTGCTCGGTGCGTGGTTCTGGTTTTGGAGTTGTTCTATTGCAGCTTGTTAAGCCTACAACATTTTGAATATTACTCGAAGGCTGATCCCGCCTTCTTCGCCGCCTTGTGCGCTCTGACCGGCTGATCGAACATCTCTGCAGACACTATTCTCAGGGTCGACAGCTAGATTTGCATTAATGGCAACATGGGAACTGACGTTGATTGGGTCTACGGCTGGGACTCCATCGAGGTCAACTGGAGGCACTTCGTTCCTTGGGACGGCTATGTTGTCGTTCTCACCATGGAGACCAAGGACATTGTCTAGGTTCTGCTTGAGAGTTCGACATGCTGATCCCAGAATCAAATATACTCACAAGAACAAGTATAAAATAATGTGTGTTACGAAAGTTAGTACCAAGAAATCACTATTATCCTTAGCTCCACAGTGGGCGCCAAATTGTTTACCCTAAAAACGAGTAACAATTGAATTTATATGTGGTTTTAAGGACACGTGATTTCACTCGGCACAAACTGGGAAAATATGCAAATTGATATTGAAATTGACTGTAAAGAAAAACAAAAGCAAACCAAATAAGATGTGCAGCTTTGGCCCTCGAGATAAGTTACCCTCCATTGAAATGAGTGAGCTAAATGAGATATAAACAAAGTAACAGAATATTGAGAGCTTAAAGAGTAGTATATTGCTTTGTATTACGTGAATCTGATGCATTTACAAATCATTAGACCCCCTTTATATAGTAGGGGAGTTCTACTTATGGTATAACTCTAACTACAGTAAAAAATCCCATGATTGACTAATTAATTGGACTCATCTTGATACTTGCCGAGATTTCCGCCGTGATCCTTGCTCGATCATGGATATTTAGGCTTACCGTTACTTGACTAGGTAAACCTCCATTGGTCTGACTTGATTTCCGTTCTGCTTGGTCTCGATCTTGGCTGATCTCGTCCTTGATCGGTCTCTGAATTAAGAGTTCAGTAATCTAACTTCGTACTGAGGCTCGATATAACACGAGGCCTGACCGTGACCTATCATAATCCAACCTCGATTAGTCATAAGAAGGGCAGACCCGTTCTCATCGTATACACATATAAATTTGTTTGCTTTCTTTTATGGGACAAGCATGATCACAGAGGTGTCCACGAGTATCTCAGATGATATAAAGAAAGCTCTTCAACGAGAATCACGTGCTAGAACCAAAACCAATTTCGCTCTCTAGCTTTGGTTCTAAGGAGAAGATAGTGGCGGAGAATTTGATCCGTTAAAACTGGAATCTGCTTTAGAAAGGAAGTAGTTTTAAATCTAATTTTTCAAATGCTGCTTTGTACAAATAAAGCTTTTCAAAGTTTTATACTATAAACATCTTAAAAGTATATCCATAACATAATTTTATAAATCATTTTCATTGTTTTACTTACGAGATTATCCTTAGACTAAACTTCACACTTTGATATGATATTGAAGCAAAGTGTCTCTTTGAAATGAAACCTGTATCTTAGGGTTAAAGGTCGCTTAATAAGCTCCAAATTTAGGTTTATTTGCATTACTTCTTTCATAACTTGGACGAACTAAGTACTTATCAAAATTTATTGGATCCTAAAATGATGTAGTTTTCAAACTAAAATTATAATTTATTTTCTGCAACATAGCAATTCAGATTACAGTTTTTGAAGAAATACTATAAGTAAAAATAGATGTCCTAACACAACATTTACTCTAACGACGACAAAGAATTAAGCAGATTTCAAGTCGGGCCATGAAGACCAAATTTACTGATCCTGGTTGTTATTCCGTTTGTAAGTGTCAATTATTTCACCGTAGCTATTTTAGAGCTGTTGTTTAAAACATAACCAGCATTTGTAATATATTTAAGATCTAATCAACAACAATAACAAATCCAGTAAAATCTCACAAGTGGATCCGGGGAAGACAGTGTATACGCAAACCTTATCCCTATCTTGTAAATATAGAAGGCTATTCTGATAAACCATCGGCTCAAGAAAAGATGTAAAAGGAAACAGTAACACAAGCAGTAACAACAACAAGGTAAGAGCAATACATCCACTAGAGAAACCTCACACACCTCCTCACTGGAGCATCTATACATCTCCTTTTCACACGTCCGTACCATCTCAGCCTCGCTCTCGCAACTTGTCCACCGCAGAAGCCACTCCCACCTTTTCCTGAGTATCTTCATTCATAGATGTATGTCTCCTGGTATGCCCACACATTCACCTTAACGTCTTCATTTCTGCTACTTTCAACTTCTGAACATGGGAGTTCTTGACCGGCCAACACTCTATCCCATACAATCTAGTTGTTCTAACCACCACTCTATAGAACTTACATTTAAGCCTCGGTGGCATATTCTTATCACATAAAACACCAGAAGAGAGCCTCCATTTATTCCACCTAACTTCCTCTCTTGGGAGTGACTTATGTATCAAGCCGCACTTCTACGTCCACTTTATGATTCACGTCACTAAACTTACACAAGTATTTTGTTTTTGTCCTGCTCAATTTAAATCTCTTTGACTTTAGGTTTTGATAAGTAGAGATTTTAACCACTTATTTTCCCTCTTTTACTTTAGTTTTAGATTGAAAATGCTTAAAGGTACCCCTGAGAACTAATGAAATGAGCTTTCTTGCAGGAATATTAGGAAATGAGCCAAAAAGTACAAATCAACTCAAAAATGAGTCAAAATTGGACAAGGAAAAAAATAGGGCAAAAGTGCTTAGAGTGCGGACCGCACAATACTGCTTGTAGCCGCAAACAATGAAGGAACCCTGTCAAAGTCAGCTTCAGAGTATGCTGACCGCATAATTCCAGTGCGGCCGCAGAAGAGAAGTTTAGAGACTTGGAAGTGTTGAGCAATTAATGATGTGCGTCTGCAGAAGCCAGTGTGCGTCCACAACCATTATCACACGGACCACATAGGAAGATATTCAGAGAATACCAGTTGAAGATATGCGGTCCGCACGAATTTTTTGCGCCGCAAAAGCCAAAGTTGTGGCCGCACTCACTTTTGTGCGTTCTCCAGACTAAAGTCCAGACCCAGCTCAAGTCATGTGTGCGGCCGCACTCAGAATTATACGGCCGCACAACCTCTGCAGGGGTATTTTTGTCAGATATTTTTGGCTTAGTATAAATAGGACTTCTTGTCATTTTTTGATTAAGTTTGGTTTTTGTAAGAGCACCTAACCGTTTTTCTTTACTGCTTTAAGTAACTTTGTTGTCTCCAAATACTAGATTTTTATCCCATAATTAATTATTATGGATTCTATCTTTATTTCTTCTTTAATTTCTAAAATTTGCATGAGTAGCTAAATTTCTAGCTAGGGTTGTAACCCAACCCTAGTGTGGGTATTTGATGGATGTTTGAATTAGGACTTGTTTTTGATTGGGTTAGTGATATTTAGCCTAGTTCTTTCTTGAACTCAAGGATTAGTGGTTGCAAATACTGATTCATGCCTAATTGACTTAACCTCTACTTGAGAAAGAGAGACTAAGTCTAGGAAAATTTGACTAACAAGAAATTGGGGTGAACTCAAGAAATTGATAGCTCAACTAAAGGGTTGAATCTAGAGATAGTAAGACCCGACTTGAGCTATTATCACTTGTATTGTACAATACCCGTTTGGACTTGAGAAAGCCAAACTGGGAAAAATCACTCAAACTACCGAGAGGTATAGAATGAGTACCCGAGTGTGATTCTATATTACAAACACGACCAATCAAACTTTCCCTGGAGTTTACAGCCTATTAGGTAACCTCCTAGGTGGAAGTCACGACCCTAGATCCTTTTATCATTTGAAAAACAACTCTAAACAAAACATATTGTCCTCATTTTTAGACTTGCAAACTATATAACAAAGTAGAAGTAGAATACCAATCATTATTGTAGAAGTGTAATTTGATTCAAAACATACAATCAAACTAGATATACACCTAATCCCATTTCTAACTCCTTGTGGATTCGATCCCGACCTTCGTTGCTTTATTGTGTCGACTGCCTCGTTACTTAATTGTGGTGTGGGTTTGGCCGAGATCAATTTTTGGTGTCGTCGCCGGGGAGTTAAACGGATTTAGATATATATCTAGGTTTTTGTATCCTTTGTCTTTCTTTCCTTCCGAGTCACTAATTTTTTTTTGAATTGCTTATAGGTACGCAATGGCTCTCAACAACGAGCCTATCGAAAATGTGCTAGTGGGGAGGATGTAGATGATGATCAAGGAGATGAGATTCATATCGAACCTCAAGTAAAGAGGCGAGGCCGACCGCCTCATGATAACATCCCAAAACCTCCCCCACCTCCACCAAGAGCAGCGCATCGAGTGTTGCCGAACGAGGGCTATGCAAGTGCAATAGCCCCGCCCGGAATTAGGGCGGGAAACTTCCAAATAACCAACGTGATGCTTACACTACTTGAGCAGTGGGGTTTCTTCACCAGAGCTCCAAGATAAAATTCTTACAAGCATCTCATGGGGTTCGTCGATACTTGTTGGGGGAGAAAGCAAACAAATGTTTCCGAGGATGCACTGCGATTGAGGCTATTTCCCTTTTCTCTACGGGGAAAGGCTTTGGACTGGTTAGAGAGATTATCCAATCATTCCATCTACACTTGGGATGAGTTGGCCGAGAAGTTCATTGCCAAATTCTTCTCTCCGGGGCATATGGCTACATAAGGGATGAAATTCTAGCATTCAAGCACGAGCCCAATGAGCCATTGCACGAGATTTCGGAAAGATATTGTACCATGGTCAAAGAATGCCCGAACAATTATATGACCAAGTCCATGATCCAACAGACCTTCTACATGGGGATCAACACAACAAATCATTGTGTGATATCACAACTCGTCGGGGGTAACTTCATGAACACGCCTTATTCTGAAGCTTGTGAAATTTTGGATGAGATGGAGAATACCTCTTCGGCATGGCAAAGTAGGGCCATTGTTCGTCAAGGTGACCCAAATATCATTCACCTACACAAGGAGCTACATGATCACAGGCAATCTATTGCGGAGTTGACAACCACAATGAACCAATTGGCCAAGGCTAAACTTCAACAGGTTCAAGGGCTGAAACAAGTAAATGCTATGGAAGGGGTGAACATGATGGTAAACAAGAGATGGCAAAGAGGTCAACAAGTACAAAACCATCCGGAACAATTTGAGCAAGATAATAGTGGATATAATCAAGGTGATTCATATGATGAGAAAGAATAAGAGGTGCAATATGTCAACAATTATCAAGGTCAAAGAAAACAATGCTCAAAACCAACAACAGTGGAGATCACAAGGAAACCAAGGAAATTGGAACAACCAAGGCCACCAAGAAAATGGGAGTGGTGGAAACAACAATAACAATCAAGGCAATTGGGGAAATAATAATAATCGAGGAAATTGGAGTAATCAAGCAAATCAAGGCAATTGGGGAGGTAATAATCAAAGCAATTGGGGAGGCAACAATCAAAGCAATTGGGGAGGCAACAACAATCAAGGGGGTTGGAACAACAACAATCAAGGGAATCGAGGGCCGGTCTTTCAAAGGCCCTCGATATTTCAATAGCCAAACAACCCGCCTCCATATCCATCACAAGGTCCTAGTTCTTCCAATAGTGAAATGGGACGGATTGAAAGTATGTTTAAGCAAATAATGAAAAACAATGTCAACTCGGATGCTCAATTGGCCTCCCACAACACCTCTATCCGCACTTTGGAGGTTCCACTTGGCCAAATTTCTCAAGCTTTAAATACTCGTCCTAAAGGGGCACTACCTAGTGATACGCTGGAGAACCCGAAGGGCGGGAACAATACAGGGCATGCAATGGCCGTAACAACAAAAAGCAGAAGAGGTGGAGTTATTAGTACCTCAAACCAAAGAAGAAATGTGGATGATAATGTTTTGGTTCAAGAAGATAACATGACAAGAAATGATGTTCAAGCCAATGAAGAGGTTAGGATTGACATTAATGAAAATGTGGAGGAGACATAAGAAGATATGAACCCGTCTACGGAGCACGTGATAGACATACCGGATCCGGTAGTGCAAAGACTCACAAAGAAACAAAATGAGAATAAATTCAATAAATTTATTGATATGATGAAGAGTTTGTCCATAAATGTGTCGTTGGTTGAAGCCTTAGAACAAATGTCGGGATATGCCAAATTCATGAAAGATTTTATAACAAAGAAGAGATCAATGAACTGTGAAATAATAAAAATTAAACATCAAGTGAGTTCTATTGTGCACTCATAGCTACAAAGTTTGAAGATCCCGGTGCCTTCACAATCTCATGCACTATTGGGGATGCCGATTTTGCCAAAGCTTTATTTGATTTGGGGGTAAGCATTAACTTGATGCCCTACTTTGTGTTCAAAACGTTGGGGACTGGGCAACTAAGACCCACATCTATGAGGTTGAAAATGGTAGATCGTACAATGAAAAGGCCAATGGGGATAATTGATGATGTGTTAGTTCGAGTCGACAAATTCATCCTTCTCGCAGATTTGGTGATCCTTGATTGTGACGTTGACTACGAGGTGCCTATTATCTTGGGGAGAACTTTCCTTGATACGGGGAAGGCCTTAGTTGATGTGGAAGCCGGTGAGCTCATCTTCTGGGTGGGCAATGAAAAAGTGATGTTCCATGTATGCGAATCAATGAGGCAGACAAATAGCAACAAAGTGTGTTCGTTCGTGGATCTAGCGATCGAAGTAATTGTTGATGACACAAGTGATATGATGAATGTTGAGGATACCTTGGAAGTTGTATTGCTAAATCATGGTGAGGATGATAAGGAAGGCTATGTAATGTGTTAATGCTTTGCAAGGAACGGGGTCATATACTTATGAGCTCCGAAAACTTTCCTTGGATCTTGAGAGCCGGAAGACTCCACCAACAAAGCCCTCAATCGAGGTGCCTCCCACCCTGGAGTTAAAGCCTTTGCCTTCACACCTCAGGTATGATTTTCTTGGCCCTTGTTCCACTTTACCTGTTATTCTTTCCTCGTGCTTAACTAATGTGCAGGTAGATTCTACCTTGGCGGTGCTCAAAAGGTTGGACATTGGCGGCTATTCGGGGTATAAGCCCTACCTTCTGCATGCGCAAGATTATTTTGGAGGAGGATGCCAAATCCTCTATGGAACATCAAATAATATTGAATGAGGCTATTCAAGAGGAAGTGAAGAAAGAGATCATCAAATTGTTGGATCCAGGTGTTGTTTACCCCATTTCCGATAGTTTGTGGACCTCGATGGTGCAATGTGTCCTAAAGAA
The DNA here is from genome assembly GCA_005239505.1 of Nicotiana paniculata. Lineage (NCBI taxonomy): Eukaryota > Viridiplantae > Streptophyta > Magnoliopsida > Solanales > Solanaceae > Nicotiana > Nicotiana paniculata. The sequence goes on along the minus strand of ML346879.1, from coordinate 36,212 downwards.
AGGGGGCATGACTATGATAACAAATGACAAAGATGAATTGATCCCCACAAGAAATGTCACCGGGTGGAGAGTGCGCATGGGTTATAGGAAGCTCAACAAAGTTACTCGGAAAGATCATTTTCCGCTTCCATTTCTTGATCAAATGTTAGATAGGTTGGTCGGACGTGCTTTTTATTGCTTCCTTGATGGATACTTCGGATATAACCAGATTCTTATTTCTCCTAAAGACCAAGAGAAGACCACTTTCACTTGTCCCTATGGCACTTTTGCATTCCCACGGATGCCATTTGGGTTATGCAATGCACTGGAAACTTTTCAACGGTGTATGATGGCCATCTTCACCGATGTGGTGGAGGAATTTCTTGAGGTTTTCATGGACAATTTTTATGTGGTGGGGAATTCTTTTGAAGAGTGCTTGGATAACTTGGGCAAGATATTAGCACGATGTGAGGAAATAAACTTGGTTTTGAATTGGGAGAAGTTTCACTTTATCGTCGAGGAAGGCATTGTCCTCGGTCACAAGATTTCAAAGAATGGTATTGAGGTTGATAAAGCCAAAATTGAAGTGATTTCCAAACTCCCTCCCCCTACTTCCGTGAAGGGAGTGAGGAGCTTTCTAGGTCATACAGGGTTCTACCGCTGATTCATCAAGGACTTTTGTAAGGTGGTAAACCCCTTGTGAAAACTTTTAGAGAAGGATGCCAAGTTCCATTTCAAACTTTTATGAAGTCATTCGAACTACTCAAGTATAAGTTGACTACTACTCCTATTATTACCGCACCAAATTGGAGCTTACCTTTTTTAGCTCATTTGAGAGAGTTTGAAGAAGAAATCAAAGGGTCTCACTTGAAGGTAAGGTTTCCAACTTCATACTCATTTCTATATCGTTTTCTAAGTAATTTGACCTCGGAAAATTGTTGAAATTAAACCCAAAATTTGGAGAGGTTAAGTGCATGGAATTGGAATTTTCTTTTGAGGAATTGAGTGTGCAAGTGTGGTCCGATTTTAGTGTTCTTGGTATGTATAGAATCGTGGGAGGACGAGGATTCTAGTGATGTAAATTTTATCGAATTCCAAGACGTGGGCCTGGGGCTCGATTTTGGCCGAATTTCGAGAATTTTGTATAAATTGATAGTTTTCGATTGGGTTGTGTTCCTTTAGCGTATATTGATGATATTAATCTGGATTTGGTTAGATATGGAGCAATCGGGAACCAATATGAGGGGCAAGATCATCGCGGATTAGTATTGTGTCCCGGTAGAGGTAAGTAATGGTTATAATCTTGGCCAGAGGGTATGAAACCCCGGACTCCATATTTCTCACTATTTTTAGAATGTTGCACATGTCGTATGACGAGTATGTGGAGGGCAATGATTTTTGGATTGGACTTGGTCCTCTCCGCAACAAATATTGAGTTTCTTATTTCACTCTAAATCATACGTTAAATTGTGTTCTAAAGACTATTGCTATATTTGGGCTATAAGCCATGTTTGGCGCCTCGTGCCGACTTGTTTAGACCCCTTAGGGGATTTTTACTGTTATTTCCTCACTGTTGATTCATGATTTACACTCATTCATATTGTGCTTAAATTTTTTCAAAACTCAGCCTTATTTACATTATTTTGAGATATAAAATGATGTTTTGGGTCGAGTACCCCGTTTTACTGATACGCCCGAGGGGCTTTTGAGAGGTTCTGACTGAGTGAGGTCGAGGGTCTGATTGTGAGGATATGATAGGTCACGAGGTGGTTTAATATTAGCGCTTGGGATAAAGGAGCCCCTCCGGAGTCTGTACACACCCCCAGTGAGTGCAGGTACCTACTGAGTGCGAGTGCTGAGTGCCGAGTGATGAGTGATTGGGAGGCATAAGTGACACTGAGGTTGCCCGAGGGGCTGATACTGAGTGGTTGTGAGGTGCTGAGTGATGTTATGACTGAGGGGCGATTTAAGATTCATGCTTTATCCCAAGGGGATACTTATGATTTATTTCATTTTACACTAAATCTTTTGGTTATTTTTATTTCTGAAATTATTGGAAAACACATTTTTCAAAGGATTTTTTTGAAGTTGGCTTTTAAGGCATGTTGATTTCATATATCTATGTATATACTATTGGAAAGAAAGGTTGTGCATATTGTGAACTGATAATATTGATTTTTATGTGTTTCTTGTCGCTTAGACTTGATTTATTTGCATTACTACTGAGTCGGCGTACTCACATTACTCCCTGCACCCCTGTGTGCAGATTCAGGTGCTGATACTGAGCGTTAGCCATCTATTCCATGCGGAGCTGGAGTTCGGGATATAGAGGTCGTTTTTCAACGTCCGCAACATATCTGTTTCCCTTCTTATGTATTATAATAGTAGCCTTGTTGGTATATTTCTTAGATGCTCATGACATGTTGACTCCAGATTTTGGGGATGGTTTAGACTATTTAGCTGTTTATTTTGCCTGATGAATTCAGTAATTCTATATACTTTATGAAATGTTTGAAAATGGTTGGAATTTTGGAAAGGAACTGTAATTATGTGATTATTGGCGAGCCTAGTTCCATGATAGGCGCCATTACGGCCGGTTTAGGATTTGGGGTCGTGAAAAAAATCCTTGCCATTGTCTTTGTTAGGGAGAAGTCCCGCCTTAATTAATGGGTACAAAGGTGATTGTTCACATCGACCATGCGGCGCTTTGATATTTGATGATCAAGAAAGACTCTAAGGCAAGATTGATGCGGTGGGTACTTCTTTTACAAGAATTTGGTCTTGATATTCAAGAATGCAAAGGGAGTGAAAACCAAGTGGTGGACCACTTGTCCCTATTGGAGGAGGAAGGGATGCCACATGATGTCCTTGAGATCAATGATTAATTTCCTGACGAGCAACTCCTATCCATTTCTATGACCGGGATACCATGGTTTGCCGATGTGGCCAATTATCTTGTGAGTGGAATTGCACCGAATGAGTTCTCTTCAAACCAAAGGAAGAAGCTTAAACGGGACTGCCTAGACTACTTTGGGATGAGCCGTATCTCTTCAAAATTTGTACTGATGGTGTGATCTGAAGATGTGTACCAGAAGAAGAACAATTGGGAATTCTTGAGGCTTGCCACTCTTCGCCATATGGTAGTCACCATGGTGGAGCGAGAACGTCTACAAAGGTGTTAAGTTGTGGATTCTAATGGCCTACTCTTTACAAGGACGCTAGCGATCTCGTCAAGCGTTTTGATGAATGCCAAAGGGCCGGTGGGATTTCCAAGAAAAATGAGATGCCCCTCACCACCATCTTAGAGATTGATATTTTTGATGTGTGGGGAATTGATTTCATGGATCCGTTTGTGAGTTAATGTGGTAACACTTATATATTGGTAGTTGTGGATTACGTGTCGAAATGGGTTGAAGTCGTGGCTTTGGCCAACAATGAAGCTTAGAGTGTGGTAGCTTTCTTGCAAACGAACATATTCACAAGGTTTGGTACTCCAAGGTCCATTATTAGTGATGGGGGATCGCACTTTTGCAACAAATATTTTGATACTTTACTCTCCAAGTATGGTTTCACTCATAAAGTGTCGACCCCCTATCATCCTCAATCAAGTGGACAGGTTGAAGTCTCCAACCGCGAGATCAAGAGTAGTTTGTCAAAGACTTGAATGCCAAGCGAACGGATTGGTCGAACAAACTTGATGATTCTCTTTGGGCTTATATAACAACTTAAAAAACACCAATTGGTATGTCTCCGTATCGGTTAGTGTTCAGTAAAGCTTGTCACATTTCGGTGGAACTTGAGCACAAGGCTATGTGGGTATTGAAGAAGCTTAATCTTGAGTGGGATGTAGCTGCCAACTTAAGGGTGGAGCAACTGAATGAGCTTGATGAGTTCCGGTTCCATGCATATTCAAGTTCATCCTTCTACAAGGACAATATGAAGTACCTCCATGACAAGTATATACGGAACAAATAATTCAAAGAAGGCGATCTTGTGCTATTCTTCAATTCTCGGTTGCGGATGTTTCCGGGAAAGTTGAAATCTAAGTGGAGTGGCCCATTTAAAGTTGTGCATGTGACACCCTTTGGTGATCTAGATCTGAAAAATAAGAACAATGAGGTGTTTAGAGTCAATGGGCGCCGGGTTAAACATTATCTTGGAAAGGTTGATGATGGCCAGGTTGTGGCGTTGCTCCATTTCCAGTGATTGATGGTAACTTTCATCGTGCCGCGACGTTAAATCAGGCGCTTATTGGGAGGCAACCCATGTTTCTTTTCATTTTCTTATTTTTCTTCTCTTTTAGATAGGTTTGTATTGAGCTAAATGGTTTTGAAGTATTTTCAGGAGTGTGTGATGCAGGAAAAAATTGGAAAATGTTTGCCAAGTATGAAATTCATGCGGACCGCACAGAAGGGTCCGCGGCTGCACAACTGGGTACCCAAAAATGTCAACTCTCTGAAGTTGGATTTGCAGAGAAAGAGCCATTATGCGGCCGCATTCAATTTTATGCGGACCACACAACATTTTTCACCCCAGGTAAGGAGTGCGAACCGCACTTAGAATTATGCGGCCGCACTTAGGTAAGCCAGGCACCGCCTTTTCTAGGGTATAAATAGGGGTTTCCACTACTGTTCACACTTTACGCTCTCTGAACTCTCAAGCCCTAGTAAACATTGTACAATCAAAATAATTGTTCCATAATCACACTCACTTCATCAAGCTAGATTCCTACTTGCATAACCCACTACTGGTATGTTCAATTCATGTAGATTTTTGTTTGTTTTTCTCAAATTTTGTTTTTGATTTCTTTGAGTTCAATTTTAGGCCTAAAAATGTCAAATGTGCTTAATTTGTGCTTCAAAATCATGTGGGTAGTTACATACATTCTCATTAGGAACTGGGTAAACAAATAATTGTGTCAATTTGTGCACACCATGCTTAACCTTTAAAATTTTGGCACGAACCCTAACTCAGTGCCGATATAGTTCATATCGTGCGGCCGTACACATTTTTGTGTGGTCCGCATAACTGGAAAAAATGGGTGTTAGATATGGTTGAGTTGTGCAGACCGCACTCAAAATTTGGCAGTCCGCAGAAGAGGTATGCGGCCTCATAAAAATGTGTGTGGTCCGCACTCAAACTTTAGAGAACCGGTAATTTTAAGTTTGGACTTGTACAGCTGCACTCATAATTGTGTGGTCCGCACTCGAGGTTATGCGGCCACACTCCAAAAGTATGTGGTTCTCACTAGGAAGTCTGCGTCCGCACTGCCTCATTACTGACTGTTTGTCTACAATTGTGACTCAAATATTTCCTTTGCTTTGAATTCAACTGAAAAATATAATTGGTAATGCATACAATGTTTAGATCTCGCGGCAGAGGTGATTTATTAAAAGGGAGGGGTGAGCCCTCCTGAGGCCAAGGTTAAGGCAAGAGTAACCTACCATTGGCCATTCAGAAAGCAATAGGCAAGAAAGCAACTGCACACAGGGTACCTGACTCCTCGGACACTAGTGAATGCCCCATCTAGGGAAGTCTCCGAGGATCACTCTATGGAGGTCGAGCCTGAACCTCAGTCCCAACCACCTTAAACCACTAGCGCTATCAACTGAGAAATAAGCTGATGGACAGTTCCTCAGCTGAGTCTGATGCAGGAAGCCAAGGTTCTGAGCCCTCCTCTTCACCTACCCCGCCGGCAGCTATTAATATAGATGATGATGACGTCCTAGATGATGGTAGAGGGGGTGACACTCGTGTGGGTGGTCTTGAAAGGAAAAATAAGAAAGATATGTGGGAGGATAGATTCATCAGCTTGACAGCATTCAACAGATTCAGGGATTTGTGGCCAAAAAGGTCGCTCAAACTGGAGCGACAATTCTTGATGAAGGATTTGGATATTCATAATCCAAATTTCCTTAGGCAATTCCAGGAATGAAAGGGGTGGAAGTGGTTCACTCACCCAGTCCTAGATGCAAATGAACATTTAATGAGGAAATTCTATGTCAACATAGCTCATATCAAGGCAGCAAAAAACGTGACAAAAGTGAGGAATTTGAAAGTTCACTTTGATGCCCATACTCTGAATATTTATATGGGGTTCGAGCGAGTGGAAATGGTCCAGTATTTGGAGAAGTTAGCTTTGGGTGAAGCAGCTCTCCCTTGGCTAGCTGAGATTTTGGCTACCCCAGGAGCACCACCACCATGGATCACTGTAGGAGTGCCTTTTATCCGGGCCACCCTCAACTTCGAAGCTAAAGGGTGCAAAATTTTTATGTGCAATAGAATTGATTCCAGCTTGATTGAGAACAACCCCCCTCTTCCCCGAGCAGTGATGGTGGCCTCTATTATGGTGGGATACCCTATCAATGTGGGTGCTATAATGTCAACCAGAATCATATTGGCAGTCTATAAAAATGAAAATTCCTATCCCTTTCGGGACACCCTCACAGAGTACTTCAATAATGCAAAGGTGGAGCCAAGGCCATATGACATAAAGGTAAAATCTAGAAAGCCTTTTTCTTGGTATCACTTGCAGGGTGCGGACAACCCAAAGTTTAAGGGGACGGACACTACCAGAGCTGGACAGTCTGACGAGCCAGCAGTGGTAGGTTCAAAGGCTGCTGCTGAGCCATATTTAGCTCCCATGCCTACCATAGCAGTCAGATCTTCATCCGGGACAGCCGACAGGCCACCACCATCATCCTCTAGGACGCCCTGTTCAGTTCTAGTGCCATCCTCATCTACATACCCTCTCACTGTGTTGCGAGTCTCCCAGACTTTGGCTAGCCTCAACAACCTAGATGCTAACAGCCACTTCTAAGTTGTCTAACATCTCCAGTACTGTTGCAGCACAGTCCTCTACTCCAGCAGTGCCACAAGTACCAACTTCAGTGGAGGAAACTTTGAAGAAGATTCTGGACAACCAGCAGAGAATCATGGACATTCTAACAGCACCATCAGAGGAGGCACCATCAGGAGAGGCTGGCCAGTCTGATGAGCAAAATCTCACTGCCCTCACCACTGAGGAGATGCTCCGGATGTTTTCCAACCCTGTGGTCCCTCCGCTCGGAGATAATGATATTCAGTTAGAGGAGACCGAAGGTAGTGATGCTGCTAGTCACCTCGAGATCACATAGGGTGTTTTCTTTACTCTCTACCCTCTTATGATTTATTTTTTCTAAGCATTAGGGACAATGCTTACTCTTTTTCTAGGGGGTGGTCTATTTTGATATTTTGATGATATTGGATGACTGTCTATGAAATTTTATCACATTTTGGGCCTGTAATAACTTAAATACTATTTTTCCTTTTTTTATTTATCTTTATTCTACCCCTCATTATGTATATAATCATCCCTCTTGTATATATTCATTTGTTTTACCTTTAGTAGTTTATTTCATAGCTTCTTCATTTTGCTTTACTAATAGTATAGCTTCTTCCTTGATCTATGATACAAAAATGGGGGAAATCCAGATCTAATTACTTTATTAGCTTCTTTTTAATTTGTTAACTTCTTCTTATGTTTTAACGAACAATAAGCCTTTGGTTTTCTTAATGCCATGGTTCTTTCCAAAGGTGGGTCTTGTGTGAACCGGGTGGCTCTTCCCAGCGATGGATGGCGTGACAACCTTCTTAAGGGATTGAGTCAATTTTTCATGTTTAGATAAAAACAATTAGTGTAATGAATAAATAAGAGTCGAGCATGTTTCACTTGGTACCAACACACTTAACTACGCGCTTATGGTTAAAAACAAGTTTTTGTAAAAGAAATAGCTCAAGTTAGTGACCTTGTGAATCTTGTGTTGACTTAGGCAATCATCAAATGGTTTAATTGAACCGTAGAGATTTTCAATCTTGAATGCGGTTGTTGTGGGCCCTCGACTTCTTTCTATTTAACAATACGGTTGTGTGGGACGTGAGGTATTTTGTTACAAGTCCAAGTACCCATGCGAATGGTCTATAACTTGCCCCGAATGTGTTTCTAAGAGAAATGCTAAGTTTGTTTGGCTTGAGGAGTGATTGTAGTCTCTCCTTGGCCCGTTTTGAAACCTTCCATGGCCCACTAATGATATCATCCTTAGTAAACCCTTTTGAGCCTAAAGCCTTTACATTCAATAATCACGTTACAAGCCTTTAACCGTTTTATAGTGACCCTCTCTTGGCACCCGACTTTTCTTTAGCACTCAGGTAATACAAATGGCAAGAACATAAGTTTGGGGGAGAGACGAGGAGTTGAAAGATGATTTCATGGAACAAAAAGACAAAAGAAATGAAAAAAAGGAAAAGGCAAAGAAAAAAAAGGAAGAACATAGGAAAAACATAAAAATAAAGTGAATAATATGAAAGGGTTGACAAGATGCAAAAGAAAGAAAAAGTGTAAAGCATGGAGAAATAAAAGAAGGAGATCGTGAATAGCATGGCAAAGAAAGAGTGATGTCATGTCTCTCTAATCCCCTAAGGGAAAAGAAAATGACTCAAAGAGTCGGCAAATCATGAGTCAACGAGAGAATCTGAAGTGCTAAAGAAAAGATGAACCGATTCCAATCCGATATTACCCTCCTTAATCCAAAAGACTTCATTACATGCCGAAAAAGTCCTACGTGATTTCAAGTCGAGCAATCTTACATTAGTGGTATGATCTACATTAGGGGCAAGCATATGGTACTTAGAGCCGGGCTTGTGACACTCTTTTGAGAGTGATGAGCGAGTCTTCCTCGAGTCATTGTTGTGAATTCTTCATTCATGAGCGAGATGAGCTTCCGGAGAGTATAGGAGGAGTTTGGGATCCATAGTGATTTGCATGAAAGTGCGAGATTCCTTGACGAACAAAGTCAACCCTTGATGCTCAAGTGTCACATTAGAACCATTTGTGCTTCAATTTTCAAATCCTAGGCTTGTTAATGAATCATGAGCGTATGGGTAATTGTTGGTCCCAATTGATTTGTGTTTTGACTTAACTTAGGACAGAAAAAATATCGCTTTTTCTAATGGAGGTGGGAATTGCCTTAATTTCTTGAGGACAAGAAAAAGTTTAAGTTTGGCGGAGTTGATAAGTAAGGATTTTAACCGCTTATTTGCCCTGTTTTACTTGAGTTTTAGATAAAAAATGCTTAAAGGTACCCCCGAGAACTAATGAAATGAGCTTTCTTGCATGAATATTGGGAAATGAGCCAAAAAGTGAAAATCAACTAAACAAGAAATCAAAATTGGACAAGGACAAAAACAGGGCAAAAGTGCTTAGAGTGCGGACCTCACAATACTGTGTACGGCCGCAAAATAAATAGGGATTTTAACCGCTTATTTTCCCTCTTTTACTTGAGTTTTAGATAGAAAATGCTTAAATGTACCCCCGAGAACTAATGAAATGAGATTTCTTGTAGAAATTTAGGGAAATGAGACAAAAGGTGAAAATTAATTCAAAAAGGAGTCAAAATTGGACAAGGACAAAAACAAAGCAAAAGTTCTTAGGGTGCGGACCGCACAATACTGTGTGCGGCTGCAAACAATGAAGGAACCCTGTCAAAGCCAACTTCAGAGTATGCGGACCGCATAATTCTAGTGCGACCGTAGAAGAGAGGTTCAAAGACTTGGAAGTTTTGAGCAATTAAAGAGGTACGGACCGCACAAGTATTGTGCGGCCGCAGAAGCCAGTGTGCGGCCATAATCATTATTATGCGGACCGCATAAGAAGAGATTCAGAGAATACCATTTGAAGATAGGTATTCTTGTCAAATATTACTTGTACTGCGCACAACCTCCGTAGGACATTTTTGTCAAATATTTTCAGCTTAGTATAAATAGGACTTTTGTCATTTTTAGGTTAAGTTTGGTTTTTGTAAGAGCACCTGGCCATTTTTTTTACTGCTTTAAGTAATTTTGTACTAGATTTGTCTCCAAACACTAGATTTTCATCCCATAATTAATTATTATGGATTCTATCTTTATTTCTTCTTTAATTTCTATAATTTGCATGAGTAGCTAAATTTCTAGCTAGGGTTGTGACCCAACTCTAGTGTGGGTATTTGATGGGTGTTTGAATTAGGGCTTGTTTGTGATTGGGTTAGTGATATTTAGCCTAGTTCTTGCTTGAACTCAAGGATTAGTGGTTGCAAACACTGATTCATTCCTAATTGACTTAGCCTCTACTTGAGAAAGAGTGACTAAGTCTAGAAAACTTGGCTAATAAGAAACTGAGGTGAACTCAAGAAATTGCTAGCCCCAACTAAAGGGTTGAATCTATAGATAGTAAGACCCGACTTGATCTATTATCACTTGTATTGTGCAATACCCGTTTAGACTTGAGAAAGCCAAATTGGGCAAAACCACTCAAACTACCGAGAGGTATAGAGTGAGTACCCAGGTGTAATTTCTATATTACAACCCCGACCAATCAAACTTGCCCAGAGTTTACAACCCATTAGGTAACGACCTAGGTGGAAGTCACGACCCTACATCCTTTTTATCAATTGAAAAACAACTCAAAACCGAAAATATTATCCTTATTTTTATACTTGCAAACTATAGAACAAAGTAGAAGTAGAATACCAATCAATACTGTGGAAGTGTAATTTGAGTCAAAACATACAATAAAACTAGATATACACCTAATCCCATTTCTAACTCCCTGTGGATTCGATCCCGACCTTTGTTGGGTTTATTATTGCATCGACCGCCTCACCACTTATTTAAGGTGTGGGTTTGGCCGAGATCGGGTTTATCCTCATATCTCTAGCTTCATGTTAACTATACTACGCATCTCGTTCATTAGTACTATGTCATTTGCAAATAACATGCACCATGAGAGTTCCCCCTAAATGTGTCGCGTCAGCACGTTCATCGCCAAGATAAATAAAAACGAGCTAAGAGTTGATTCCTGATGCGACCTCATCAAGACTGAGAAGTGTTCCAAGTCTCCTATCACTAACATAACCCGAGTCTTAGTTGCAAGAGATGTTGAAGAAGCAGCACTAGAGATGCACAAATTGATTATGAGGAGGCGAGAGCTCGAAAAATGGCTCAGAATCAGCCCTTGGGTGCAGAACAGTTTGGAAACGTAGCTCCCGACCAAGGGAGACCACTTGGGGATTATGCTAGACCGGTCTACAACCAAGGTTTATCAAGTGTGGGACCACCTCCAGTAGCAGCCAATAACTTCGAGCTGAAGCATGGGTTGCTTCAAACCTTCCAAAACAATTGTGTCTTTAGAGTAAAGATGAACGAAGATCCAACAATCATCTAATGGACTTCAAGGAGATCATGAACACCTTTCAATACAATGGTGTGTCACAAGATGCATTGTACTTAAGGGAATTTTCCTTCACTATGAAAGATGATGCAAAGCACTGGCTTCGATGACTGCCCCAAAGATCAATTAGAACATGGGAGGAGATAACCTCAAAATTTCTTGATAAATATTTCTCCTCATCTAATACGGGCAAGTTTAGAATAGAAATCCATAACTTATGCCAGAATGAGACTGATATTGTGTTTGAAGCATGGGAGAGGTTTAAAGAGATTGTGCAAAAGTGTCAACAAAGTGGAATTGAACTCTGGATGCAACTCTAGGACTTTTGGGATGGTTTGACACCAACCTCACACGGAACATTGAGCAATGCGGCTGGAGGTCCGTTAATAAAGAAGACTACATAGGAAATAGTCACTATTCTAGATGAGTTAACTGAAGATGAAAATCAGTGGCCCTCAAAGATTTCTGAAAGAAGAAGATCAATTGGTGTTCACCAAGTTGATGTTAACACATCTATGTAGGTACAACTTGATGCCATGGCAAAAGAAATAAGGAATCTAACCTTAGCTTCAATACATAATGAGCCTCATGCAGTATGTGACATATGTGTAAGAGGACACCCTAATCATGAGTGTCAATATTCAATGGAGGAAATTAATGTTGTGGGTAATTATAATTTCAATGCAATGGCTCAGAAGCACCCCGATTTTTCATGGAGTTCACCTGGGGGTACAACAAATGCATGGAAACAAAACAACTCCAGATTTCAAGGAGCTCCTGGTTTTGTGAATCAACAGAGGCCGCAGTTTCTGCCTCAACAACCAATTCAGTCTGGTTTAGAAGATCAGATGAAGTCAGTCATTGTCAAGACAGAAGAGAGATTGGATGCTCATGGTGCAACTATCAAAGAACTGGGAACAGGTTTGTGTAACGTGGAGAGACAAGTGGGACAAATTGCAAATATATTATATGAGAGGATCCCAGGTACTGTGCCAACTGATACTGAAAAGAATCCCAAAGAAACGGTAAATGATATGACCTTGAGAAGAGGAAGTGTTGTAAGATCCCACTCCAATTCAAAAAGAAGTTGCGCCTGAAAAAGAAAGTGGGAAGGAGCTGAAAATTGAAGATGATGATAAAAAGACTGAGAAGAAGAAAGGAAAGAAGGGAGCTGAGAAAAATAAAAAAGAGGAAACTTCAAGAGTTGAGGAATCTAATGAAGAGAGCAAACACATGCCTGCTTTACCTTTTCCCAAAATCTTTACAGAGAGAAGTTAGATAAACAATTTGAGAGGTTTCTAGATATGCTGAGACAGGTTAATGTAAACTTTCCATTTACAAAGGTGCTCTCCTAAATTCCAGCTTATGAAAATTCTTGAAAGAGATCCTTACAAAGAATAGGAAGATAAAAGAGACCTCAGTGGTCAAACTTACAGAGCATTGCAGTGCTATCTTGCAAAATAAACTCCTACAAAAGTATGGAGATCCAAGGGGTTTTACTAGACCTTGCTCTTTAGGCACTCTTAAATTTGATAAATCTTTATCTGATTCAGGTGTCTCAATTAATATAATGCCATTTTCTATTTACAGGAAATTGGAAAGATAAGGTCGGTGCCAATATCTTTGCAGCTGGCAGACCAAACAACTATAACACCCGAGGAGATAGTAGAAGATGTTTAGGTGCAGGTGGATAAGTTCGTATTTCCTATAGATTTCATAGTGATGAATATGGAAGAGAACAATGAGGTCCCCCTCATCCTAGGAAGACCACTTTTAGCTACGGGTAGAGCTATACTGTATTTACATGATAGAAAACTCATGCTTAGAGTGGGTAAGGAGACTGTGACTTTTGAGATGAATGTAGCAATTGGAGTGAAAAAGGAGAAGCCAATTGCAAGTGTTGAGTGGAAGGCGAAGGGTGTGAAAGAGAATGTTGATGTTAGTGAAAAAGATAAGTGTGGGATGTACCCTAAGAAGGCTCAGAAGAAGCTGTCTACATGGATGTGTGCATTGGTTCGGGCGCGTGGAATGGGGCATGACTTCGACTCAGACCCCGACTAGAGATTCAGGTAAATTTCCTCTACCTTATGCTTTTTAATTGTGTGTCATGGGGATATTCCTCAACTTAAAGTGTGGGATGGGGGGATATGTTTTTATGTATGTTGTATGTATATTAAATTGGTTAGTTTTTTTTTTGGTTAGTTGTACTTGATAGAAAAATATTAAAAATCCATAAAAATTTCAAAAAATTTCGTCTTTTCCTGATGATGGATATCATTCGACGGGTTTCTTGAGGGAACTAACTCGAAAAAAAAAAAGACAAAAAGATTTTCTTTTGTAGTTAGTGTATTAATTCCCTCTTGGTTTTTCTTTGTGCCGCGGTTCTTTTCCAAGGGTTTTGTTTGAATCGGGTGTAGTTAGTTTTTAGTAGTAGAAAACCTTGTGGTATGAATTGAATTGGAAGCAATATCTCTTGACTTGATCATGCATTGAGAATAGTGAGTGTTTTGGTTGTGACGCTTAGGCTCAATTTTTGACTCTTGTATAAGTGCCTTAAATCGTATGATCTTAACTTTGCTTAACTACTTTGACTAGAGTGTCTTGATGAGCCCAATCCTTGAGTGAGTCATGTGCCATGTGTGGGTGAGGTTTTTCTGTTATTCTGTGCATTGCATTTGATGTCTAGAACTTGCCTCGCGTGTTTGCAAACCGAAATAGTAGTTTTATGAAATCTTGGAAGTGATATAGGCATTTATTTGTTGAGCCAGTTATATGCTTTTACACACCTAATTTTTATGTATCTTAGTTAATCTCTTTGAGCCTGTAATCCTATTTCTTTGGCAACCACATTACAAGCCTTACCCTTTTCTTTGAATAACCATCTATTTGAACCATTTACCTCTCGTGAGCACTTAAAATTGTATGAACTTTGTAAAAGTCGAAGTGTGGGGTGGTTGGTTTGGATTTTGAGTGGAACTATTAAAATAAATAGAAAAGTGGACTGTTTTGAAAAAATAAGAGCCACTTGAATTGAAAAAAAATAAAACAAAATATAGTTGTATGATTGTGAAAAATGATCTTTGATAAGTGGTAACTCTTGATGAAATTGTGCTTAAATATTTTGGGAGTTGATGTATATTGGTGTGAAGGTGGATTTTGGGTTTGACATAAGTGTGGGGTTTTGAATGTTAAATTGTATGTATTAAAGTGCTTAGGGAGGTGTAGTCACTCTTATATCTAAATGTATCCTACCCGTCTCTCTGCCTACATTACAACCAGTTAAAAGTCCTACTTGATCCTGGACTGAATGAGCTCAATTATTAGAGTAGTACACTATGGGCAAGCCTATGGTGCATCTTTTGTGGCACATGAATGTCGTGTATGAGAGTGAGTGAATTCTTTCTATCTTGAGTTCCTAATTGTGCTTGAATTTTATTGTTTGTGGAACTACTCTCTTTTATTGTGTGAGGGAACTTAATTTATGAAGGAAAGGTAATTCTTGATCTTTATGTTAGAGTAAGTGAGTAAGTTATGAATAATGCGTGGTGCTTGTGAGTCAATTGTGAGGTGAAGATGGTACGCTATTGTGCTTAGTCTATTTTAAATATTCTTGGTGTGATGAGTTAGCAGAGTTTCTTAGTAAGGTTGTGTCTATATAAAGTGTGGTTTGATTGCTCGAGAACGAGAAATGGTTTAAGTGTGAGGTGTTGATGGTAGGCTATAATCTCATGTTTTTTTTTATTATTACATTCCTTGTGATAAGGCATAACTTGTGATATTGTTGCATTATATTCTATTGGTTGAAGTCATTAATTCTTCTTAGTAATCGGAAGAGGATATCTCCTAAAGACCAATCCACCATGAATTCTTGCATATTTTCGCATGTTTAAAATTGGTTCATCTTGTGATGTTGAGACTTAATCGAGAGAGGAGTTTCTACTAATCAATTGAACTAGTAATCAAGTGAATTTGAGAGACTAACTTGAACATTAGAAGTAAATTATCTAGAGTTAAATCCCAAACATTTGTCTTGCACCTATCCAATCAGCCATATTTCTCCCTATTAATATCCTTCCTTGCTTATTACTTGTGTTGTTTATCACTAGTCAATAGTTTAGACTCTTAGTTAATTTTAGTTTAAATTACATAATTCTCAATTGTTGATCATCTTGGATAGCAATCGAGCTATAAACTATGAAAATAATGTTTAACTCCAATCCCTGCATATACGATATTATATTTTACTATATTCAATTAGCGAGTATATTTAGTGCGTGTTTCAAGCTCGTTAACCCTAAGAGCCTTAAGTGGCACTATAAATAGAGATCTTTAATGTTATCATCTACAACACAACCTAACATTGTCTACTACAACCTAGAATCACCAACTAGACGACCATCTAAGAGCAATTCTGAGATCTCAAAGAAAACTTAGAGTTTCTTACTGATTTCGTTTTTTTCGTTTCTGAGCACTTTCACTAATTCGAGCTTGAAGATTTGGGGTCTTAAGTAACTGAGATAAATCCTCGTTTGGTGTGCTACCCTTGAAATGTTTAGTATACCTCTAACCCTTCTCCTCTAATCATCTTATTAGAATGTTATGAATGTGCTCGTTGTCTTCTGTGAACTATAGTCGCTTATGATGCTTATAACTAGTGTAAAAAAATTTATTTTTGTTTATGATCAGATGTTGTCTACTTGTGATCACTTATAATGCTTCTGAGGCTTAATCAATGTTAACTAGGTTGTTATTAGACCTCAAATGACTTTCGTTTCTGAGTCCAAATGGTCTACATGGTTAGTTTCCATTAATGTGCTTTGAATAATAGCTCATGTTTAACTAAACTCCATGGTCTTTCATTGATGATTCTGCTGTGATGAATACCACTACATATTGTTTCCCTGCATTCTGTTTGTTATATGGTCGAGTTTATTATTTGATAATCCTAACTGAGATAAACCTGAAAGTTCATAAGTTCATATCACGCACCATTTAACTGAAGCAACAAAAGATTTAAGTGTTTGGATGCTCCCCTTCCCTATTCCTGTATCTTCTAACTCAGAGGGAAACTCCTGGGCTATCACTATGGCATTCTCATGATTATACCTAACTGTTGGTTGCATCTGTATGAAATAGTCTTGTTTGAGTTGAGCTTTCTTCTTTTCATGAATACCAATAGCTCTACTATATATATTCTACTAAGATTAAGTCATCCTTTTTATAAAAGTAAGTCATAATCATGTTTGTTACAGTTGACTGGTGGTCGCTGTTAAGTTGAATTTAGTTGTCTCAAGTTTAGATGTAACCCTCAGCTGCATGTTTAAGTCAAGACCTATTTAGGTGTAGTGCTTTCTTGTCTTTAGTCTCTTTTGTGACATTGCTGACTTTGTGAAGCTTATATATAGTTATCATTAAGTTATCTTCCATAAAAGGAATACCTAATCATTCTAGTTATAAGTCAAGTGATATTTTTTGTTAAGCTGAGTATGATTACTTCACATTTAGATACTAATTTAGACTATACACCTAAGTTAACCTTTTTTTCTATAATACTCTATCTATAATTCCCTCCCTTCATGACATGGCCAACTTGATTCTATAGCATGTAAAGCTCCCTTTATTACAACCTCACTTGAAATGTCTGTGTATGACTGACGGAATGTTGTATGTTTGGCTTCATGATTCCATGCTCTTGTTTTAAATTATACTCAGTCCTTTTCTCATTGCCAATTTGAACTGAACCTGGTCTCTGAATCTTATGAGAAGTTCTTTGTTGATACTGTCTAAAATAATGGCTTGTTTAAGGTTAATAATGTTAGGAATATGATCTTGTTGAGCCCTTAGGGATTCCATGTTCAAATCTGAGAACCTATAGTCATGGTGAGAGTTTTGAACATGTTTCTGATATCTGGTAACCTCTGTAAAAAGTTTTAGTTGTAATTGTTTGCCTGAACCTTTATTAACACCTTTTAAAGTTCCAAGTAGTGTTACTAATTCATGCATGTGCTAGTAGCAAGCTCATCAATTCATAATTAGTCTGCCAGGGCAGGGGTATCTGTATTTCTTGTGTTGATGCATATCTGAACTCTGATTCTATACCTTCCCTTTGAATGTAATTTCCCCAGTGTTAGACCTTTAACATTATGCTATAGTTTTCCTGTTTATGTTCTGTACGTGCTCGAAATATGACCTTTAGATTTACCTGATATGTGTATTGTTCATTTGGTATCAAAATGTAGTCTATGTGCCTTTATGTTATTCTGTTAGAAGGGAAAGTGTATTTTTGTGGTAATGTATACTATGGCATTTAGTTTACATTGAAAGGGCCTCATTGGCACTTAAACCCACAGGGAAAAATAAGTCGTTAGTGGTTAGGGGTATTTGGGAGTGGAGTTTGACTCTAGGCCGGGTTGATATCCCTGACACAAGCAATGTCCTAGGCCTTGAGTCCCTTAGAAACTTTGAAGTGTCAGGGCATTCAAAGGGGACATCGACATTGAGTAGATCTCCCTTTTTAACCCTTAATTCATTGACATTTTTGGTTCTTTAGGGGTTTAGTGCTTAATGACAACGAAATATTTTCAATGTAAATATTTGCCACGTATAACTATCACGTTATTATAATTTCTCATAGTATTTGAGTATTGATGTTTAATACATTTTTTTTCTAGTCATCTATTTATAGATATTTTATACATGGTTAAATATGCTGAAAATATGGAGCATGTATCTAATTATTTCTTCTTTTCTTTTGGACATGTACATCCATTTGGGCCTGTTGAGTTCTTAAGGAACTCAAGCTCAATCCCAGCCTTGTTGTATTTTTTGGGGGGAGTCCAAAATCAGTTGTGGCCGCATCTCTTTACTGCTAGGCCTGACTTCTTGAGGCCAATTACCAGAGTCTTGTCCTCTTTCCCTCATTTTCCTTTGTTGTTGTATATTGCTCCATTAATCTAGTATACTGCTTCATTATCTTTTATCTACTACCTTGTTGCTTTGTTGAATCTTTGTTGTCACGTATATAACACTCATATATTAGATCACATGCTTTATTTTATGCTTTAATGTCATGTAAAATTTAGGCAAGCCCTAAAGAACATAGACTAAAAGAATTAGTTAAGTAATTAATCCTCATTTAACTAATTATAATTTGCTCATATCGTTACTATGTTCTCACTCACCTCCCCTTTTCTTAAAATATTTTTTGAAGCCCACAACTTAGTAAAAACAGTAGCCTCATTTTTTGAAAAAGAAATCAGATCTGAATCGTAAGTTTTACTTTAAAGAGGCAAATCAGAATTTCGCAAAAATGAAGAATTGTTGCCTTAGAGGATTTTCAACAAAATAATCTTTCTTTAAATCTTCAAATCAAGGTATATCTTAGGATCACTTTTACAAACACCTCTTAGAATTACACCCATCCTCTAAACCAAGTGCTTTTATAACTCAAACTCTTTTTTCGCATGCTTTACAAATATGGACCATTTATATATATATTTCCAAACTCTTTCAACATATCTTTAAACTCCTTTATAAATTCACACTCCTCTTAAGACTCTCATCCCTTTTTATACTCTCTCTTACATATATAGTAAGTTGTACTCTTTAATAGATATAAATCATAGTACAAATAATTGATCCTCTAAAATTAGTCTAAGTCCGATGGAGATACCTCATGTAAATTTTAAGGGTACCCAACACCTTCCCATTAGAAGAACAAGAACCCTTACCCATAATCTCACCGGTTAGCAAACCAATAAAAAATATGACTAAGTAATTAAATAGGTACCCTAGTATACCTTTAAATATTATGTGGCGACTCTCTTTTACCAACAACAGAAAAATCACAAGTTGAATATAGTTTAGACTAGTGTAAAATAGGGTGCAACAACGCATGGACCTTGTTCGAGTACTGCTACATGTGTTCCTTCTTTATGTTGAAAATCCTATACACTTGGTTTACACCAGCTGGAGTCGCATTTTATTTCAATGACCTTGTAATCTATCCCCCTGGCTAGTTTAAGTCATGTAACAAATCCTCATAATTGGCTTCATTGTAAGTTAACGGTACAGTTCCAATGGCCGACCTTAGGGTCTCCCCCGATGGCGTGATCAAAACTACCCCGAGATCAGAACCTTTTATGTTGGATGCTCCATCCGTAAACAAGGTCCAAAGTCGACAAAAATTTGTGACTTGAGTCCAGTCCTGGTTTGTACTCAATGTCGACTTTTCTAATTTCAACTACCCATTTAGACAAACGGCCTGACAACTCAGGCTTATGAAGGACGTTCCTTAAGGGAAAGCTCGTCACAACGGCTACTGGGTGACATTGAAAGAAGGCTTAAGCTTTCGAGAAGCAATCACGAGAGCTATGGCCAACTTTTCTAGGTGTGGATATCGTCTCTCCACTCCTGATAGTATTTTAGAAGCGTACTAAAAAGGAAATTGCATACTTTAATCTTTTCGGACCAGAACGACACATACCACTACCTCCACCACCGCTAGATAAATTAGTAGTTGCTCACCTTCTCTTGGTTTCGATGATAACAAAGGAATAGACAAGTACCTTTTTAGGTCCTTCAAATCTTGTTGGCATTACAGAGTCCATACGAATTCATTCTTCTTTTTCAAAAGAGAAAATAAATGGCGGAACCTCTCCGAAGACCTAGAGATGAACCTGTTTGGAGCTGCCAATCTTTCGGTCAGTTTCTACACTTCTTTCACGCTTGTTGGTTGATTCAGGATATCCTCGATGGCTTTGATTTTATCAAGGTTAACTTCAATCCCTCTTTGTGAGACAAGGAACCCCAAGAACTTTCCGGAACCAACCCCGAAAGCACATTTCTCGGGGTTGAGTTTCATATTGTACTTCCTTAGAATGTCAAAAGTTTCTTGGAGATGTTTCAAATGATCCCATGCATTTAAAGACTTAACTAATATGTCATAAATATACACTTCCATCATTTTTCCTATTTGCTTCTCAAACATCTTATTAACGAGCCTCTGATAAGTGGCTCCGGTGTTCTTAAGCCCAAAAGGCATCACATTATAAATAATAGGTGCCCAAGTTTGCGATAAAACAAGTTTTTTCCTGATCTTCCGAGTTCATCCTAATCTGATTCTACCCGGAATAAGCATCAAGGAAACTCATTAGCTCGTGCTCGGCCATAGCATCAATCATTTAATCAATGTTAGACAATGGGAATGAGCCTTTAAGGCACGACTTATTTAAATCCTTATAGTCTACACACATCCTAAATTTGTTATTATTTTTAGGTACCACAACTACGTTAGCTAACCATTTTGGATACTTTACCTCCCAGAGAACAGATATTGAGTAGTCGAGTTACCTCTTCTTTAACAAGCATGTTCCTGACCTCTACTATCGGGCGTTTCTTTTGCCTAATCGGTAGGAATTTTGAATCCAATTTGAGATTGCGGACTTCTACCTCCAACGGGATACCCGTCATATCCGAGTGCGACCACATAAAATAATCAATGTTATCTTTAAGAAAATTTATGAACACTAATCTGAGCTCAGGATTTAACCCCGTTCCCAAATGAAACTTTCTTTCCAAAAACTCTTCGAACAAAGGCACTTGCTCGACCTCCTCCGCAGTCAACTTGGTCACATAGGTCTCCTCTGGTACCTGAAAATATCTCAGAACCTGGTAGGATTCTGAAGACTCCTCGCCCTTATCATCTTCATTTGGAAAGAGAGAAGGCATTGGTTCCTGTAATTGCTATTTGTTGGAATCTTTTCCCTTGCAGCTGGAATGGTCATCATGTTCATATCCCTAGTCGTTGGTTGTTCTCCTCTTATTTTCCTAATACCTTCTGGAGTCAGAAATTTCAGCAATTGGTGATATGTTGAGGGCACAACCTTTATCTCGTGTATCCATGGCCTTCTGAGGATCACGTTATAGCCCATGTCAACATCTATCACTTAGACATGGTGGTCTTTGTTACGCCTTCAACGTGAGTGGGTAGCAAAATCTCTCCTCATGTTGTCACGCTTGTCAAGTTAAAGCTAGCTAGGAGCTTTATCGCCGGAATGATGTTCCCCGTCAATTTTTCTTGCTTTAGAAATCTCAATTGGATGATGTTGGTTTAACTTCCTGGATCAACCAAAACGCGCTTAATTTTAAAATCTAAAACATAGAGAGAGATTACCAAAGTGTCATTGTGTGGAAGAAGAACTCCGGCAGCATCCTCCTCCATGAAGGTGATGTCATCCTCCGATACTTCCCAATCTCTCTTGACGTGAGTCACCGATACTTTCATTTTCTTTGTTGTAGAAAAAGATACCCCATTGACCTCACTTCCTCCAAAGATCATGTTAACTGTCATCCGACGTGACTTCGTCGCTGTCTTTGAGGGCTCTACATTGTCTCGATTCCAACCATAATTTCTCTTGGCGTGGTCACTTAAAAAGTCTCTAAGATGTTCATTTTATAACAATGTTGCCACCTCCTCAAGAAGATGTCAGCAGTCTCTAGTTCTATGGTCGTGAGTTTCATGGTATTCATACCATAAACTGGGATCCTAACGAGCGAAAAACACAACACCTTCCAAAATTATGTCTTAGATCAGAATCACAAGCTACATAACAAAAAACACATAATGAGTATAATATATCCGCATTTTAGCTCAAACATGATTAAAGTGTAGTCAAATAATAGGTGTAAAGTATCCCAAAACTCGTATTTTTAGCCTACCATCAGATCCCTCTAGCTAAGATTCGATCAGATTGTCTTCGAAAATCGAGCTTCTTTAATATTTCTCATTGCCGACACCAATTCTAGGCGATTTCAAAATCGAACCAAAATCGAAAACCGAACCGAAACCGAAGCTTAATGGCTTATTGGTATCGGGTTAACGGTTTAACGGATGGGGAATGGATTGAATTTTTTTTATTAACGGCTTATCGGTTTGGGGGCGTATTATTCAACTTTCTTAACAGATAATCTGTTAACCCGTTAAGTGTATATATATATATATATATATATATATATATATATATATATATATATATATATATATATATATATATATATAAATTTTTTTGTATCCATATTATTGAACTTGTTTACTGCTGCTCTTTAACCTTTAGAAGAAAGATTCAATTATTTATTACCAGTGTGGGAGGTTTCATAATAAACAATAGTAATACACGAATAATTAAAAAAGCAATATAAGCAAGAACCAACAACTGCTTAATAATTTGAATGTTTTGCAGGATGGCAACCAGCTTCTTGTTAGCATTGCTAGCAATGTTGTCTACTACTATGGCTCAAAAAGAACTGATTGTCAACATCACCATAGTTCACAGTGCCACTAAACAATACATTAAGAAACGGAGAGTAAAGAGAATCACATGCAGACTTCTAGAGTACTAAGTATTTATTTGTTTATGAGATATCAAACAGTGTGCCTCGATGGAACCCCGCGAGCATATTATCTTGATAGAGGACATGGTAGCGAACTTTACAACTGGATTTCGAATTGGTTAAGTTCAATCTTAACCAAGTTGTGCTTTTGTTTTTTTAACAGTTTGTCATCTTCTTAAGCAGTAAGAAATCTGTTCAAATGATATTTTTGATGTATTCTGTTGTGCACTTCTCAATCCCTTACCATCCCCTTGAATGTAGTATGAGAAGATAAAAGAAGTATTTTATTCTAGTAATATGGTCTCACGGTGTAATTTAGTTGATATATATGTATGAGAAATATTGACTATATTGTTGTCTCGGAGATGTACTCCCCAACACTGTGTTGAAATATGTTAAGTTTTAATCAACTAAAACTAAACTGATAACCCTCCCGATAACCGTCTGATAAGAGCTAAACTGATACCAATCTGCCCGATATCTTATCGGGTGGCTAGCGGATTAATACATTTAAAAACCAATAACTGATAAGCCAAAACATTAAGAGTAAATAACCGCCCAATCCGCCCAATAAGCAGCCCTAACCAATTCTACCAGGCCGATGTTAAAGTTGTAATCTGACAACCTGGGATATGCGGAGTCTCAAGACCCCGACATCTCTCTTTCCTGTAATGACATATTGCTTCGACCACGATCCACCCTTCTATCAGGAGAAAACGCATCCGATGACTGAAATACTTTATTGTTTCACCCATCGATCCTCTCATATGGTAGGAAACAGCCTCTGTAGAACCTCCGAAATGCATCAGAGTCATTTTAAGCTTATCTTGATTTTTATCACGACCCCACCCCTTGGTTGGCATCGAAGAGCCAAGTTGGTCGTCTTTTATCCTTATCTTTGACTCGTAGAGGTTGTGGACCTCCGTCCATGTAGTTGCTTGAAACTCGAGCAAACTTTCCTTCAGTTTTAGGGAGCATCGGAACTTAGTAGGTTTATACCCATCATGAATGTCTCTGCTGCCCATTGACAAGTAGGGATTTTAGCCTATTATTTGCTCTCTTTTACTTATGTTTTGTGCCAAAAATGCGTGAAGATAGTCCTGGAAACTAACTTAATATGCTTGCTTGCAGCATTTGTTCAAACGAGCCAAAGAAGCCATAATCAACTCATATAGGAGTCAAACTTGAACAAAAACAAAGACTGGTCCAAGAGGTGTAGAACGCGGACCGTGACATAAAAGTGCAGTTGCGTAAGTATCAACATGGACACGGACATTACTTCGTGGATCGCAAAATGGAGATTCAGGGAGGTGCTTGTTGGCACAGACATGAACGCGGACCGCTTCAGAAAGAGGCGGCCGCGAAAGTGATTTAGCGGCCGCAATTGAAATTCTGTGGACCGCTTTTAATAAGGATCAGAGAGTGCATAATTCAAGCATAAGTGATAAGGGCGGTCCGTGTTAAAATTACGCGGTCGCGAAAGACTCTCACGCGGATATGGTGAAAATTACGCGGTCGGCAAAATAAAGCTCAACCCAGTCCCAGATGTGAAGAAACACAGACCGTGATAAAAATTACGTGGTCGCGAAAGCATGAGTGCGACCGCTTTAAATTACACAGCCGCGAAACCCCCGCATGGGTATTTTTTTCTGGAAATTTCATCTTAGTATAAATAGACCTTTTTGTTAATTTTAGGTTAAGTTATGTTTTTGTTGATTACGTGAGACGGCTAGGTTTTCTCTTTTAGGCAATTTTGTACAAGATTTACCTTCAAATTTTAGATTTTCATCTTTTACATTAATATAATGGATTATATCTCCTCTTTACCTTTGATTTTTTTATTATTATGGGTTAGTGATATTTAGCCTAGTTCTTTCTAGAATTGAAGAATTACTGGTTGCAAATATTAATTCATGCCTTTATGACTTGGTCTCTTCTTGAGAAAGAGGGAATAAGTCTAGGAAAACTAGGCTAACAAGGAATTGGGGTGAACTCAAGAAATTGATAGCCCTAATTAAAATATTAAACCTAGAGATAGTAATACCCGAGTTGAGATAATATCACTTGTATTGCATGAGCATCCATTTTGACTTGAGAAAGCCAAATTGGACAAAGTCACTCAAACTACCGAGAGGTATAGAGTGACTACTTGTGTATGATGGCTATATTACAACCCCAATCAAAACAAGCTTGCCCTAGATTCTTGATACCCGTTAAGTATCCACCTAGGCGGAAGTCATTACCCTAGTACTTTTAAACACTTGAAAACTATCACCAAAAATATTGTACTTAGCTTTAATCTTAGCATACAACAGAAATAGCAGTAGAAGTATAATCATCACAATCATGTTTGGAAGTGCAATTAGGAACAAAACACGCATCTAGATTTAGTTAGATACCTAACTCCAAATCAACTAACTCTTTGTGGAAATCGATCCCGGCCTTGTTGGGTAAAACTGCATCGACCATCCTCGCTACTCAATAGTGGTGTAGGTTTGGAACCGATCGATTTTTGGCACCGTTGCCGGGGAGTTAGACGGTTTTAGATATCTGTCTAACTAGCAACAGGGAAGGCATTGGTTCATGTGGAAGCTGGGGAGCTCACCTTCCGGGTGGGTAATGAAAAAGTTGTATCCAACGTGTGTAAATCAATGAAGCAGCTTAATAGCAACGAAGTTTGCTCTTTTGTAGATCTTGTGACTGAGGTGATTGTTGATGACACGAGTGCTATGATCAATGTGGAGGATCCTTTGGAAGTTGTGTTGTTAAATCATGAGGATGAGGAAAAGGAAGGCTTGGTATAATGTGCAAATGCTTTGCAAGGAATAGGATCATATGCATATGGGCCCTAAAGACTTTCCTTGGATCTAGAAAACCGGAAGACTCCACTAACAAAGCCCTCAATCGTGGAGCCACCAGCATTGGAGTTGAAGCCTTTGCCTTCACACCTCAGGTATGAATTCTTAGGCCCTTATTCCACATTACACTTTATTCTTTCTTCGTGATTAACTAACGTGCAGGTAGACTCCACCCTTGCAGTGCTTCAAATAAGGAAGAAGGCAATTGGATGGACTTTGGCTGACATTCGGGGTATAAGCCCTGCCTTTTGCATGCACAAAATTATACTGGAGGATGATGCCAAACCCTCCGTGGAACATCAAAGGAGGTTGAATGAGGCCATGCAAGAGGTCGTCAAGAAGGAAATTATCAGGTGGCTAGATGCAGGGGTTGGTGTACCCCATTTAGGATAGTTCATGGACTTCGTCGGTAAAATGTGTTCCGAAGAAGGGGGTAGGACTGTGATCACAAATGAGAAAAATGAGTTGATCCCCACTAGGA
The DNA here is from genome assembly GCA_005239505.1 of Nicotiana paniculata. Lineage (NCBI taxonomy): Eukaryota > Viridiplantae > Streptophyta > Magnoliopsida > Solanales > Solanaceae > Nicotiana > Nicotiana paniculata. The sequence goes on along the minus strand of ML346879.1, from coordinate 10,258 downwards.
TTGTCACTGGATGGAGGGTATGCATGGATTACAGAAAGCTGAACAAAGTGACCCGCAAAGACCATTTTCCATTGCCATTTCTTGACCAAATGTTGGATAGACTTGTCGGGCGTGCCTATATTGCTTTTTGGATGGGTACTCCGAGTACAACCAGATTCTCATTGCACCGGAAGACCAAGAGAAAACCACCTTCACATGTCCATATGGAAAATTTGAATTCTCACGGATGTCGTTTGGTTTGTGTAATGCACCGGCTACCTTTCAGTGGTGTATGATTCCAATATTTACGGCTATGGTGGAGGACTTCCTAGAAGTGTTCGTGGATGATTTCAGTGTTGTGGGGGACTCCTTTGAAGAGTTATTGGATATCTTGACAAAGTGTTGGCCCGATGTGAAGAGACCAACTTAGTGCTAAATTGGGAAAAGTGCCACTTTATGGTCAAAGAGGGCATTGTCCTCGGCCATAAGATCTCAAAGAACGGTATTGAAGTGGAAAAAGAGAAAATTGAAGTAATTCAAAACTCCCTCCTCCTACTTCCATCAAGGGAGTTAGGAGCTTTCTTGGTCATGCGGGGTTCTACCGAAGGTTCATCAAGGATTTCTCAAAAGTGGTGAACCCCTTGTGCAAGTTGTTGGAAAAGGATGCAAAGTTCGTGATCAATGAAGATTGCATGAAAGCTTTTGAGCTTCTCAAGTATAGATTGACTACCACTCCCATCATTATCTCACCCAATTGGAGCTTACCATTTGAGCTCATGTGTGATGCTAGCAACATTGCGGTAGGAGCGGTCTTGGGGAAAAGGATAAATAAGATATTTCATCCGGTCTATTATGCAAGAAAAATGATGAATGACACCCAAGTCAACTATACGGTGACCGAGAAAGAGTTATTAACCATTTTCTTCACTGTGGAAAAGTTCAGGTCATATCTCATGGGTGCCAAAGTAATTGTGCACACCGATCACGCGGCACTTCGTTACTTGATGACCAAAAAGGAATCTAAGGCTAGGTTGATGAGATGGGTTCATCTTCTTCAAGAGTTTGACCTTGAAATCATTTATCGAAAAGGGAGTGAGAATCAAGTGGCAGACAACTTGTCACGCTTGAAAGAGGAGGGGAGGCCCCATGATGGCCTCGAAATTAATGATTCATTTTCAGATGAACAACTCCTCTCCATGTCTTTGAATGGTATGCCTTGGTTCTATGATGTAGCTATCTTTCTTGTGACCGGCGTTTTCCCGAGTGAGCTCTCTTCTAACCAAAGGAAGAAGCTTAAACGGGACAGCTTGGATTATTATTGGGATGAGCCATATCTTTTCAAAATTTTCAATGATGGTGTGATCCGGAGATGTGTTCTGGAAGAGGAGAAAAATGAGTATTCTTGATGCTTGCCATTCCTCGCCCTACGGTGGTCATCATGGTGGGGCGAGAACTTCTTACAAAGGTTCTCAGCTATGGATTATATTGGACCACCTTGTACAAAGATGCTAGAGAGCTTGTTAGGAGGTGTGATGAGTGCTAAAGAGCTTGTGGAATTTCCAAGAAGGATAAAAATGCCTCTCACCACTATTCTTGAGATTGATATTTTTGACGTGTGGGGCATCGACTCTATGAGGGGGCCATTTGTGAGTTCATATGGTAACACTTATATTCTGGTTGCCTTTGATTATGTTTCCAAGTGGGTTGAAGCTATGTCTTTTCCCAACAATGAGGCACGGAGTGTGGTGGATTTCTTAAAGAAAAATATCTTCACAAAGTTCGGCACCCCGAGGGCTATCATTAGTGATGGGGGTTCTTATTTTTGCAAAAAGGCCTTCGACACTTTACTCTCCAAGTATGGTGTCACTCATAATGTGTCAACCCCTTATCACCCCCAGTCTAGTGGAAAAGTTGAGGTCTCCAACAGAGAGATAAAGAGCATATTATCCAAAACTGTCAATGCAAACCAGATTGATTGGTCAAGGAAACTTGACGATGCTTTATGGGCTTATAGAACTGTGTACAAGACTCCAATTGGTATGTCTCCATACCAGTTTGTATTTTGGAAAGCATGCCATCTTCCGGTTGAATTAGAGCACAATACCATGTGGGCGCTGAAGAATTTAAACCTTGAATGAGAGGTAGCTGCAAATCTCCGGGTAGAGCAACTAAATGAACTTGATGAGTTCCGGTTCCATGCTTATTCCAGCTCGTCCTTGTATAAGGACAAGATGAAGTACTTACATGAAAAATATGTCCAGAACAAAAAATGCAAGGAGGGTGACTTGGTTCTTCTATTCAACACTCGGTTACGACTGTTTCCGGGAAAACTCAAGTCAAAATGGAGTGGCCCTTTTGAAGTGGTGCATGTAACTCCGTTTGGTGCTCTTGATTTGAAAAACAAAAATGGTGAAATCTTCAGCTAATGGGCACCGAGTGAAGCACTACCTTGGCATGTTTGATGATAGCCACGTGGTGGCCTTGATCAATTTCAAATGATGATGGTAACATGTGTCGTATCGCGACGTTAAATCAGGCGCTTCTTGAGAGGCAACCTATGTGTTTTTTTTTTTTTTTTTGATTTTCTTCTTAGATTAGGCATTATTTTGGACTAGCTGGTTGTGAAGTTTGTGTAGGAATTGGTTGTGCAGTGCAGGACTTTGACCGGAAAAATTTGGACAAGTGTGGTAAATTCGCGGACCGCGCCCAAAATTTTGCGGTCCGCGTGAGCATTTTGCGGCCGCACCTTTTTGTCCGCAGATGCGTAATTGAAATGATCAAAATATCAACTCTCTGAAGTTGAGTTCGCGTCTGCATTCATAATTTAGCAGACCGTGTTGACTTTCACGGCCAAGACCATTACTCCACGGACCGCACCCAGGTTCTTGAAGCAACTATTCATCAGGTAACAAGCGCGGAACGCGTTAGAATTTCACGGACCGCGCTCAGGTAAGTCGGTGGGTCCACATCTGTTAAGTATAAATAGGGTCCTTTATCCATTTACACTTTTTGAACCCTAGCATTCAACCACACAAAGTACTGTTCACCTTCATCTTCTCTGGCTCTCAATCTCATCTCTTTCTAACCAAGAGTTCATTTCCCACTAAAAGTTCACAACTAGTATGGTCAAATCCTTGAATTGATTTTATCTTTTCCTTTTCTTTTCTTTTTGTTTTTAATTTTTCTTTATAGTTAGGGTTAAAATGCCATAATCTCAAATTGATGCTTAAATACATGTGGGTAATTGTTTACATGCCTAATGGGGGATAGGGTTAGTAACTTTGCATGTTAATTGAAATAATTTTTTTTGCATTTAGTAAAAACCCTAGGATTATTGTGTTCATCAGTATCAAATGCGTTTGAATTTCACGGTCGCGGTCGCGGTCCGCGTTAGAGTACGCGGCCGCGTTAGAGTACGCGGCCGCGTTATTTTTTCGCGGTCCGTGAAACCCTAGCCTTTAACTAACTGAGTGTTGATGATAGTTCGCGGACATGGTGACTTTTCCACGGTCCACGGTTGGTTTTTCGCAGCCGCATACAAGATTTAGCGGTTCGCATTATTGAACTTCAGAAAGTGTGATAGTTGCTTTCGCGGCTGCGTTCACTTATACGCGGTTCGCGATTGGTCATTCACAGCTGCGTTTATTATTTTGCGTTCTGTGTTCGACCATGATTTGAGAGTTGGTATTCTGAACCCAACCTCTTAGCGGCCGCGTTCATTTTTATGCGGTCTGCGATGGGACTTTAGCATCCATGTTCACTTTTTCACGGACCGCAGTGCCTGTTCTGAGAAGATCTGTTGTTCATTTCATCTGCATTTCTTTAAGGATTCCTTGAACCCGAATTCTAATGATCTTTCACTACCTGTGTGTTTCAGAGAATGGTGTAATCTTGTGATGGTCCAGACAAATCAAAAGGAGGGTAGAATCCTCCAGAGGACGGGGCAAAGGGAAGCAGGCTTTTCCCTTAGTAGCTCAGAGAATTATTAGCAAAAAGGCCACCCATGTGAGACCTCAGGCTGATTCCTCGGATACAAGTGAATACCTCCCATCACGGGAGACTTCTGAGGGAGAATCTGCAGTACAACAACAACCGGAGGCTCAATCAAAACCTTTCAGACTGGTCAATGAACCTACCTCCTCGTCTGGGTCGTCTGATGGCTCAGAAGGAGGTAGTGAGACTTCAGCACCATCTTCCCTGCCTGTTGCAACTCCGGCCTCAACAGCGGCTCCTATTAATATTGATGATGAAGAAGAGGTCCTTGATGACGGGAGAGGAGGTGATACCCATGTCGGGGGTTGACCAGGTCTAGGAAGCCCGAGGTGTGAGCTGATAGGTTTGTGAGCGAGAAGGCCTGCCTGAAATTCTTGGAATGGTGGCCACAAAGGTTGCTCACCCTTGAGCGACAGTTCATAGAAAGAGATCTTCTCCCTCACAATCCGAATGTGAAGAGACAGTTTGAGGAAAGAAAGAGTTGGAAGTACTTCACCAGCAAAATGTCAGACGCAAATGAGTACCTAGTCAAGGAGTTCTACGCAAATGTTGCCCATATCAAAAAGGGCACCACTGTGACAAAGGTACGGAACTTGAAGATACGGTTTGATGGCAACACATTGAACAACTATGCCGGATTTGAAGATGTGGAAGAAGTTCAATACATAGAGAAGCTGGCTTTAGATGAAGCAGCCCATCCATGGGTAGCAAAGGTGATAGCCATCCCTTGGACAACATCGACCTGGCTCACAGCTGGAGTCCCAATAGCCAGAAACACCCTCAACTTTGAAGCAAAAGGGTGGTGCACATTTGTATGCAGCTGGTTTGACCCGCCCAAGCATGATAGTGTCATCCCAATCTACCCGGCAATCCTAATATCTTCTATAATGGCGGGGTATCCAATCAATGTGGGGAATCTCATGGCCCTAAACATCTCCAGGGCAACCGGAAAGGAATAAAGGTCCTATCCCTATTCCAATTTCATCACTATGTATCTAGAGGATCAAGGGGTAGAGGGGAGGCACTATGACACGAAGGTGAATCCAAAGAAGCCCTTCTCCTGGTACAGCCTTCAAGGTGCAGACAACCCGAAATCCAAAGGAAAATCCCCTACCTCCACTGGCCAGTCTGAAGAGCCAAGGGTAGTGGCAACTGGGTCAGAGCCTTCCACAGCAGAGAGTTCTTCAGCTGCTATGCCTCCTCCTTCATCCAGGCCATCCATCACCTCCCCATTATTCGTGCCCTCATCTTCCACATACCCACAGACTGCACTGTGGGTTTCTCAGACATTGTCCAGCCTCAACAAATGGATGTAGGCAGCTACATCAAAACTGTCTGTTTTATCCAGTGCAGCCACAGCACAGCTTCAGGCACCTCCATCAGTGGAGGATTCATTAAAGGAGCTTCTGGACAACTAGAAGAGGCTTCTAGACAACCAAAAGAAAATCCCGGAGACTTTGGATACTCATGGCAAGGTGATAAAGGAGCTGGGAAAGTAGTTCAAGAACATGAGAAAGACTCGGTCCTCAGAGGAGTTAGTTGAGAAGCTAAAGAAGGAGGTAGAGAAGTTCACTTCTGCCGGGTATATCCCACTTGACTTGATTATGGAGGTGACTGCCCCAGCAGCAGAGCATGAGACAGACAGAGGGCCAATGAGAGGATTTATGGTCCCTCAGTCAGAGGATTTGGAGATCCAACTAGAGGATCCAGAGGGAGCAGATGATCCTATGCAGTCTGAGGACCCCATTAGTGTGTGTGACCCCATGCAGACAGAGGCCACATAGGGAGTTTTCTTTACTCTCTATCCCTTCCCTGATCTTATTTTGTTATTAGCATTGAGGACAATGCTATCTTTTATTTGGGGGGGAGGGGGGTCCATTTTGATTTGATGACATTGGCATGTAATAACTATGATATTATTTCTCTTTATTTTTAATTATCGCTATTTTCATTTTCGTTATTTTTCACTTTTGGTATGTGTATAACTTTATCATTCCATGTATATATTCATTTCCGTTTTGTATATATTCGTTTCGCTCAATTATTGTACATATTCATTTTACTTCCCGTAGTTTACTTCATAACTTCTTTTGTATTTTTCCTTAATAGTTTATTTCTTATGTCCTTTAGTAGCTTCTTTTTTACTTTAGCTTCTATTTACATTTTTTTTGCGTGATCAATAAGCCTTTGCTTTTATTAATGCTAGGTTATTTCAAAAGGTGGATGTTGTGTGAACCGGGTGGTTTTTCCCAATGATGGATGGCGTGACAACCTTCTTAAGGGATTGAGTCCATTTTATTTTTGCTTTGATATATAGTAGTAATTAATTAAAGTGTCTCAAGCATGCTTCACTTGGTACTAACACATTTACATTCGACATCATGGTTAAAGACAAGTTGATTGACAAAGAATAGCTCTACTTGTGACCTTTAAACTCTAGAGTTGACTAAAACTATCATTGAGTGTTTTCTTTGAGCCATTTGTGATCTTCAATCTTAGCTAGGGTTGTTGTGGGACCTCGAATCAGTTCTATTTAATAATCCAGTAGCTTGAGAGGTGAGGTATTTAATTGCAAGTCCAAGTCCCGTGTCGATAAGTCTAGAACTTGCCCCGAATGTTTGTCTAGGTGAATTTCTAAGTGTAGATCGACTTGTGAAGTGATTGTTGGCTCTCCTTGGTCCCATTTGAAATTTGAAAGCTTCTGTAGCCTACCAATATGATATCCCTAGCCAACCACGTTGAGCCTAAGCCTTTTTCATTCAATAGCCACATTACAAGCCTTTATCCGTTTTATAATGACCCTCTCTTGGCACCCAATCTTTCCTTAGCATTCATGATGAACAATTGGAAAAAACATAAGTTTGGGGGAGAGACGAGGAATTTCAAAGTGATGAAAGGTTCAAAGAACAAAAAGAATTAGTGAAAAGGAAAGGCAAAAAAAATGAAGAAAAGTCAAAAAGACATAGATCAAGAAGAAAGTGAAGGTTGAAGGGATTCAAAGAACGGAATGTTGAAAGGCATGGAATAATGAAAACGGAGAAAAATGATTGTCAAGAATAAGAAAGAGTGAAATTGTGTCTCTCTCATTCTCTTAAGGAAGAACAAAATGACTCAATGAGTCAAGAAAGCTGTCTTTTTTATCCAGTGCAGACCCAGCACAGGCAGCCCCAGCACAGGTAACCTCAGAACAGCTTCAGGTACCTCCATCAGTGGAGGATTCATTAAAGGAGCTTCTTGACAACTAGAAGAGGCTTCTAGACAACCAAAAGAAAATCCTGGAGACTTTGGATACTCATGGCAAGGTGATAAAGGAGCTAGGAAAGTAGGTCAAGAAGATGAGAAAGACTTGGGCCTCAAAGGAGTTAGTTGAGAAGCTAAAAGAAGGAGGTAGAGAATTTCACTTCTGCCGGTGATATCCCACTTGACTTGCTTATGGAGGAGATTGTCCCAGCAGCATAGCATGATACAGATAGAGAGCCAATGAGAGGATTTATGGTCCCTCAGTCAGAGGATTTGGAGATCCAGCTAGAGGATCCGGAGGGAGTAGATGATCCTATACAGTCTGAGGACCCCACTAGTGTGTGTGACCCCATGCAGACAGAGGCCACATAGGGAGTTTTCTTTACTCTCTATCCCTTCCCTGATCTTATTTTGTTATTAGCATTGAGGACAATGCTATCTTTTATTTGGGGGGGAGGGGGGGTCTATTTTGATTTGATGACATTGGCATGTAATAACTATGATATTATTTCTCTTTATTTTTAATTATCGTTATATTCATTTTCGTTATTTTTCACTTTTGGTATGTATATAACTTTATCATTCCATGTATATATTCATTTCCATTTTTTATATATTCGTTTCGCTTCATTATTGTACATATTCATTTTACTTCTCGTAGTTTACTTCATAACTTCTTTTGTATTTTTCCTTAATAGCTTATTTCTTATGTCCTTTAGTAGATTCTTTTTGACTTTAGCTTCTTTTTACATTTTTTTGCGTGATCAATAAGCCTTTGCTTTTATTAATGCTAGGTTATTTCAAAAGGTGGATGTTGTGTGAACCGGGTGGCTTTTCCCAATGATGGATGGCGTGACAACCTTCTTAAGGGATTGAGTCCATTTTATTTTTGCTTTGATATATAGTAGTAATGAATAAAAGTGTCTCAAGCATGATTCACTTGGTACTAACACATTTACATTCGACATCATGGTTAAAGACAAGTTGATTGACAAAGAATATCTCTACTTGTGAACTTTAGACTCTTGAGTTGACTAAAACTATCATTGAGTGGTTTCTTTGAGCCATTTGTGATCTTCAATCTTAGATAGGGTTGTTGTGGGACCTCGACTCTGTTCTCTTTAATAATCCAGTAGCTTGAGAGGTGAGGTATTGAATTGCAAGTCCAAGTCCCGTGTCGATAAGTCTAGAACTTTCCCTGAATGTTTGTCTAGGTGAAATTCTAAGTGTAGCTCGACTTGTTAAGTGATTGTTGGCTCTCCTTGGTCCCATTTGAACTTTGAATGCTTCTGTAGCCTACCAATATGATATCCCTAGCCAACCCCATCGAGCCTAAGCCTTTTTCCTTCAATAGCCACATTACAAGCCTTTATCCGTTTTATAATGACCCTCTCTTGGCACCCAATCTTTCCTTAGCATTCATGATGAACAATTGGAAAAAACATAAGTTTGGGGGAGAGATGAGTAATTTCAAAGTGATGAAAGGTTCAAAGAACAAGAAGAATTAGTGAAAAGGAAAGGCAAAAAAAAGGAAGAAAAGTCAAAAAGACATAAATCAAGAAGAAAGTGAAGGTTGAAGGGATTCAAAGAACGGAATATTGAAAGGCATGGAATGATGAAAACGGAGAAAAATGATTGTCAAGAATAAGAAAGAGTGACATTGTGTCTCTCTCATTCCCTTAAGGAAGAACAAAATGACTCAATAAGTCAAGAAAGTATGAGCCAAAATGAGAAAATGGAGTGCTTAAGGAAAGATGACACCATCATAGTTCATTATGTCCTGCCTTGATCCAAAAGCCTTCATTATATCCCCGCTAAAGTCTATATGATTTCAAGTTGAGTGAGCTTACATTAGTGGTGATTTACATAAGGGGCAAGCTTATGGTACTTAGAGCCGGACTTGTGGCATTCTTTTGAGAGTGATGAGCGCACTTCTTCACAATCCTTGATTTGAGTGTTACATTTTAAAAAGTGAGATTTGCTCATGGAGAGTAGAAGAGGAGTTTGAGATCCACAATGACCTACATGAGAGAGAAAGCTTCCTTGATGAATTAGGTCAACTCTTGATGCTCTTTTGTCACGTTAGAACTATAAAACTCAAAAGGTCATAACATGATATTGTTGATAATGCATTTGTGTTGAGGGTAAGTGTTAGTCCCAATTGATACTTGATGAAGTCACCTTAGGACAGCTGAAATATCCTTTTCTTTTTCTTGTGGGGTGGTAATTACCTTGTTTGCTTGAGAAGAAGAAAAAGCTTAAGTTTAGGGGAGCTCATAAGTAGGGATTTTAGCATATTATGTGCTCTCTTTTACTTATGTTTTGTGCCAAAAATGTGTGAAGGTAGTCCCAAAAATTAACTTAATGTCCTTGCTTGTTGGGTTTGTTTAAAAAAAAAACACTGGACCAAGAGGTGTAGAACACGGACCGCGACATAATTGTGCGTCCGCGTAAGTATCAACGCGGAAGCGGCCATTAATTTGCGGACCGCAAAATGGAGATTTAGAGAGGTTCTTTTTGGCACATACATGGACACGGACCGCGTCAAAAAGAGGCGGCCGCGAAAGTGATTTAGCGGACACGATTAAAATTCTACGGACCAATGTTGATAAGGATCAGAGAGTGCATAATTCAAGCATAAGTGATAAGGGCGGTCCGCATCAAAATTACGCGGCCTCGAAAGACTCTCATGCGGATGCGGTCCATGAAACAAGGCTCAACCCAGTCTCAGATGTGAAGAAACGCGGACCGCGATCAAAATTACACGGCCGTGAAAGCATGAATTCGGCCGTGGTCAAAATTATGCAACCGCGAAACCTCCACAAGGGTATTTTTTTTTCAAAAATTTCATCTTAGTATAAATAGACCTTTTTGTCAATTTTAGGTTAAGTTATGTTTTTGCTGAGTGATGTTTTAGACGTCAATACCACACAAGAAGATAGGTTAATTTGTGTGGTATCCAATTTTTCGAGTGTTACCTCTTTAGAAGAACCCGGTTCTTCTTGGTGTTCCAACTTCTACTGTTGCGGAATAATAAAAGCAGTAA
>MDKI01161220.1:0-19932 GCA_005239505.1 Nicotiana paniculata | reverse complement strand
CCTATATTACTTGTCGACCACGTACACTTGCGTGTGCATTGGGAAATCAACCAACACTAGGCAAGCCAATGTTAGAGTTCGCTTAACTATTTCCTTTAATTACCTATTTAAACAGGATAAAATAATTTTAAATTAATACTCAATATGATGGCTTTAAATAAATAATTCACAACACAAGATAATAAACAATTGACTAAACCGAGCCACGAAATAAGTATATAGATAAATCCAAAAACTACCCCAGAGTCTGGTGTCACAATTCACGAACTACTAAAGAATACTACAAATACTTGGCTGCACAAATAATGTAATTGTTCTGAATATAATAAAACAACGTTTATGAAAATAGGAGAAGACTCTCGGGATCTGCGAACGCCGACAGATATACCTCGTGTCTCCGAATAAATGAATAGTCTCTCTAAATATCTCTACAGCTGGCCGGAACCTGGATCTGCACAAAAGAGTGCAGAGTGTTGTATCAGTACAACCGACCACATGTACTGAGTAAGTGTCGAGCCTAACCTCGACGAAGTAGTGACGAGGCTATGGTGGGGCTTTAGCAATATAACCTGTGACAATAGTATATAAAGCAAGAAGGAAATCTAAACAAATAATTAAGCACTGCAACAACAATAAAATAACTCAACCGCCTTTTCCAGGTCTCATCTATAACCAATTCTCAAATAGTTTCCAAGTTTCCAAACTTTAACTTTAAATAAAATTAGTACCGAAAATATGAAGAATAGTAAAATAAACATTTAAGCCTTTCAAATCTTTATTTTCTTTGAAATTCAGTAAAATAATAAATGTCATCCCTTATTGCTCCTTGTTGCGGCGTGCAACCCGCTCCCAAATGTCCACCCTTATTGCTCCTCCCTAAATATATCACCCTTATTACTCCTGTTGCGGCGTGCAACCCGATCCCACATGTCCACCTTTATCACTCCTTGTTTCAGCGTGCAACCCGCTCCCACCAGACATCTCATATCAATTTATTCATAAATTTCACAATTTAGGCCAAGCCTTTCACAATATTTTTATCTCAACAATTATAAATAAGAAACTGTATTTTTCTCATAACTTCATCAATATCCTCTCAACCATGAAACCAATAGGAACATAAATATGCATATATATATCTCGTAAAAACAATATCAAACCGCTCAATTGTTTTGTACCACAAGGGAACCAGCTAAAACAACCAATACTCTTTCCAAAATAACCACAATAATATTTAACAATAAAATAACAAGACCGAGTAGTCATAGAAACAATAATGAACATAGAACAATTAAGACAAGAATCAATTAAGTTGGGAACGGGAAAGGGTCATGTTTAATAGGCAATTTAGTGGTGCATAGATACTCGTCACCTCACCTATACACCACACACATGCATTTCACATAAAAAATAAGTGGGGATTCATATTCCCTCAAGTCAAAGTTAGACCAAACACTTACCTCAATTCCGTAGGCCACTCACTGCTCAATTATAGCTTTTCCTCTAGAATCGTGCTCTAACTTGCTCGAATCTAATCATAATTAACTCAATATTATCAATTAATGCTAAAGGAACTAACTTTATTGAAAAACATAATTTTTCCCAAGTTTTCTCAAAAAAAGTGAAAACTCAACCCCGGGCCCGCTTGGTCTAAACTGGGGTTCGGACCAAATTACGTTCACCCATTCACCCACGAACCCAAATATACAATTAGTTTCGAAATCCGACCTCGAATCGAGGTAAAAATTTAATTTTTACAAAATTCCATAATTCTACCCAAACCCTCAATTTTTACCATGAAAATTCTTAGTTTTTGATTTAAAAGTGATGAAAAACAATAAGGAATTGAAAGAGTGAAGTTTAGAATTGATTACCTATGACTTGGAGATGATATTTGGTGAATAAATTCGCTCCTAGGGATGTGGGGTTCGAAAATATGAAGAAGAAGAAGGTCTGCCCATTTTTAAAAAGGTTTAAATATACCTGGGCCAGACTCCTATGCGTTCGCGACAGAAGGGCTGCGTTCGCGTAGAGTCCCCGCCCCAGACCTATGCGATCGCAGAGTAGGGTCCCCGTTCGCGGAGCTTTAGCTCCTTGGGCCTCCGCGTTCGCGTTCGAGGCAGTGCGTTCGCGTAGAAGAGATCCAGGTCCCCTCCCGAGGCCCAGGTACGTTGTGCGTTCGCGAGGGCTCACACACGTTCGCGTAGGGTCTTTTCCCCATCCCACCACGTTCGCATGGTGGGCCTCGCATTCACATTGAACAAAAGGGCCCTCAGCTCACTTTACTCTACGCGTTCGCATCCGTGGCAACGCGAACGCTTTGTACAAAATGCATGTGCACTAACAGCAGAAAACCAGCAACTTTTTCAAGTGTTGAAATATCCTGTGGCCTATCCGTAACTCAACCGAGCCCTCGGGACCCTAAATAAAACATGCACGCAAGTCTAATAACATCATACGGACTTGCTCGTGCAATCAAATCATGAAAATAACGCGTAAAACTATGAATTAAACCTCAAAACTCATCATATTCATCAAGAACTCGTATAGTTCATAACTTTCCAACCGGATGTTCGAATCACGTCAAACGAACTTCGATTTTCACCAAATTACACAGTTAACCTTTAAATACTATAACAAATCTATACCGGGCTTTGAAATCAAAATTCGGGCTCGATACCAATGGTTGCAAACATTAATTCTTTTTTTTATTTCATTAATATTTCAGCAAAATAATTTCTTTCAAAAATTGATTTCTAAGGCTTGGGACCTCGGAATTCATTTTCGGGCATACGCCCGAGTCCCATATTTTACTGCGGACCTCCCGGGATTGTCGGAAAATAGATACGGGTTCGTTTACTCAAGATGTTGACCAAAGTCAACTATAATCAAATTTAAATTCTAGAAATCACTATTTCTCATATTTTCACATAAAAGCTTTCTGGTTTCACGCCCGGACTGCGCACACAAATTGAGGTATTTAAAATTAGTCTTTTATGTCTATTAAGCATGGAACAGAGTCTAAATTTATAAAATAACCCCTTGGGTCATCACAATCTCCACCTCTAAAACAAACGTTCGTCCTCGAACGGACATAGAAAATTACCTGAATTGGCAAACAAGTGTGGATATCTACTCTGCATGTCCGACTCGGACTCCCAAGTAGCTGCCTCAACGGGTTGGCCTCTCCACTGCACTCGAACTGAAGGATAACTCTTAGATCTCAACTGACGAACCTGCAATCTAAAATGGCTACTGGCTCCTCCTCATAAGTCAAGTCTTTGTCCAATTGGACAGAGCTGAAATCTAACACGTGGGACGGGTCACCATGATATTTCCTGAGCATAGACACGTGGAATACCGGATGCACTGAGGATAACCCTGGAGGCAATGCAAGTCTATAAGCTACCTCCCCCACTCTATCAAGAATCTAAATGGCCCGATATACCTAGGGTTCAACTTACCCTTCTTCCCAAATCTCATGACACCCTTCATGGGCGACACACGAAGCAATACTCTCTCTCCAACCATGAATGACACATCATAAACCTTATGATCGGCGTAACTCTTTTGCCTAGACTGAGCTGCACGAAGTCTCTCTTGAATAATCTTGACCTTATCTAAGCCCTCCTGAACTAAGTCCGTACCAGCCTCACCCGGCTCAAACCATCCAACTGGCAATCTGCACCGTCTACCATATAACGCCTCATAAGGAGCCATCTGCATGCTCGACTGATAACTATTATTATAAGCAAACTCCGCTAATGGCAAGAACTGATCCCACGAGCCTCCAAAGTTAATAACACAAGAGCGGAGCATATCCTCCAATATCTGAATGGTACGCTCGGACTTCCCGTCAGTCTGAGGGTGAAATGATGTACTCAACTCCACTCGGGTACTCAATTCATGTTGAACTGCCTTCCAAAAGTGCGAAGTAAACTGCATACCACGATCAGAAATGATAGACACGGGCACACCATGAAGGTGAACTATCTCCCGAATATATAAATCAGCCAACCGCTCTGAAGTATAAGTACTTGCCACAGGAATGAAATGTGCTGATTTAGTCAGCCTATCTACAATAACCCAAACTGAGTCAAATTTCCTCTGAGTCTATAGAAGCCCAACAACGAAGTCCATAGTGATACGCTCTCACTTCCACTCAGGATTCTCTATCTGCTGAAGCAAACCACCAGGTCTCTGATGCTCATACTTTACCTGCAGACAATTTAAGCAACGAGCCACATACGCAACAATGTCCTTCTTCATTCTTCTCCATCAATAATGCTGCCTCAAGTCTTGGTACATTTTGGTTGCACCTGGATGACTCGAATACTTAGAATTGTGAGCCTCCTCAAGGATCAACTCACAAAAGCCATCAATATTAGGCACATATAAACGACCCTGCATCCTCAAAACACCATCATCTCCAACTGTAACCTGCTTGGCATCACCGTGCCGAACTGTGTCCCTAAGGACCGCCAAATGTGGGTCATCATCCTGTCGCTCCCGGATACGGTCAATTAGGGAAGATCGAGCGAATGTACAAGCTAGAACACTGCTCGGCCAATATCCAACCTCATGACTAATTAGCCAACGTCAGAATGTCTGAAGCCAACGGTCTCTTACCAACTGGAATATACGTAAGGCTGCCCATACTCACCGCCTTCCTACTCAATGCATCGACCACCACATTGGCTGTCACGACCCAAAATTCATAAGGTCGTGATGGAGTCGGACATCATTGCCAGCAAGCCAATCATTAAATAGTTAAGTTAAATTTTCCTGTTTTAGCATTTATGAAAATCATTACCTTTCACTTTATTACATAATAAATAAATAAAATACGTTAAGTAAATAATGGTTTAAATATTCCATTTTAGCAAATATATCCCAACACATCCCAGAACCCGGTGTCACAAGTACATGAGCAAATTCTAAGAATTTCACAAATACTACAAGCTTGTCCGAAATACAAATTGGACAAGGAATTTAAACTGGAAATAAATACAATATGAGGGAGACTCTGTCAGCTGCGGATCACCTCCGGATGATGCAGTTCACCTAAGTCTCCAACCAGCCACGTCGCTATGAAAGTACCTGTGCAATAAAAATACACAGCAAGTGTAGCATGAGTACGAAAATAACGTGTACTCGGTAAGTCGCCCGCCTAACCTTAGAGAGGTAGTGACGAGAGGTCGAATTAAACACTCACTAAGGTCCAACAAATTAATTTAGCACAATATGATATCAGTAATAGGCATACGAGGATGATAAAACAGTAAGCATTACGGATAACTATAATTCAAATAAATACTGAAAGTAAATAAATAGTTACTACTTCCTCATTTTACCCCAAATTTCTTAAATAAGCAATTACTTCTTTATTTTCCCCCAAATATCTTGTCACTTAAAAATTCATGAAAAACATTTAAAAATTCCGCATGCGCATACGGCATAAGGACAACCGACATGAGCCATAAAAATAATCATATATGTGCACTGCCGAGGGTCGAACGGCCCGAACCATAAGTGCACATTTGCCATAAAATAATCATATCTATGCACTGCCGAGGTTCGAACGGCCCGAACCATAAGTGCACATTTGCCATAAAATAATCATATCTATGCACTGCCGAGGTTCGAACGGCCCGAACCATAAGTGCATCTTTCAATCCGCTGTGGCTTACGGCCCGCTCCCATGAGAGTGGGGGAAATAACACTCCGCTCGCGGATTGTAAATTGTGAATCGGTCACATGCAGTCATGTACAATCAACAGTCCACCCCAACTATGTCGGGAAAACAAATACTCATGTAAATGACATATTTCTCTTTTAAAAATCACAAAATAGTATTTAAATCCTTTCTCGAAATTCATTTGCCAAGTTTTATAATATTTAATAATATAACCTTATCCGGAATACAATTTCCCACTGAGGAAATCAATTCTCTTTCTAGATGATTAAGAAAATGAACTCTAGTCTTCTTTAGATATTCAATTACTATTTCGATTATATTAGCAGTCTGATATTACAGGCAAGATCACAGGTACAACAGGTAAGGCATGCTAGTGGGTCCTAGACTACCCGGACATGGCATAAAAGTAGCTACGCACGGACCCCCGTCACCTCGTGCGTACGTATCCCCCGCAGATAGTAGCACATACTTAATTAGTTCACCTAGGGGGACAATTCCCCCTCACAAATTTAGAAAGGAGACTTATCTAGGTCCGAAGTTCCATAACTGGCTTCCAAGCCCTTCCTACGACTCCAATGGACGCACAACGCCCCAAAACTATCCAAATAACGTCAAACCAATTAAAATATACTCTAATATTTTCAACAATTCCAAATTATATAATTTCCCAACCCCGCTCAGTGAATTGACCAAAATGTCCTCGGGCCCACGTGCCCAGAATCCAAAATTTCTCGAAGATATACTCTACCCATAGCCTTACTAACTCAAGTATACAATTTTTACTCTAAATTCCATGCTCAAATTCGTGGTAGAAATCCAAAATAACATTTCTATGTCTTTCCTCAAAAATCCCAATTCTCCTACTAATTTCCATGTCTAATCCATGTATATAATCTTGTATTTAACTAAAAACGGGAGGAATTTACTTACCTTGTAATGCATGATGAAAATCCTCCTTTGAAGCCTCCCAAAATCGCCCATGTCAAGATGAAATAGTGAGGAAATGGCCAAAAATCACGGTTATAAACATTCTGCCCAGACGACCCCTTCTATGCGATCGTACTCCCCTTCACGCGATCGCATAAGCCAATCTCAAGAGCCCCCAAAATTTCCTCTATGCGATCGCATACAAGACCCTGCGATCGCATAGGCCAACCCAGCAGCCTTCACAAATTACCTCTATGCGGTCGCAAAAAACTCCTCGCAATCGCATAAGCAAATTCCCAGGGCCTCCAAATCTTCCTCTATGCGATCGCATACACTGCCACGCGATCGCATAGGCCAAATCCCAGCAGCCTACAATACTTCTATGCGATCGCATACCCACTCACGCGATCGCATAGAGTAAAAACCTATTGCACTCACACCAGAAAACCAGCAATCCTCACAAGGTAAGATCGACCCGTTGAGCATCCGAAACACGCGTGAGGCCCACGGTACCTCAACCAAAACTACAAACCATTCCCAATACCTCATTCGAACTTAGTCGAGCCTTGAAATCACATCAAACAACATCGAAATCATGAATCACAGCCCGATTTAAGCTTAATGAACTTAGATTTTCAAATTTCTAAATTCGATGCCGAAACCTATCAAATCACGTCCGATTGACCTCAAATTTTGCACACAAGTCACATTAAACATTAGGGACATGCTCTAATTTTCGGAATCTCATTCCGACCCTGATATCAAAATTTCCACTTCCGGTCGGATTTCTCAAAAACCTTCAAATTTCTATCTTTAGCCAAATGACTTCAAAATGACCTAAGGACATCCGAATTCACTTCCGATCGCGCTCCCAACTGTAGAATCACCATACGGAGCTATTCCCAGGCTCGGAATCTCAAACGGACATCAATATCACTGAAATGCACTTCAAGCCAAACTTAGGAAATTTCTTCAAAAATGCTGACTTCCACAATATACGCCAAAACACTCCCGGGTTATCCAAATCCTGATCTGGACATACATCCAAGTCCGAAATCATCATATGAACCTACAGGAACCTTCAAATCCCGATTCGGAGGTCGTTTACTCACAATTTCAATCTTAGCCAATTTCTCCAATTTAAGGCTTTTGAAATGAGAATTTTCTTTCCAAATTGACTCTAAACTTCCCGAAATTCCATTCCGACAACACTTACAAGTAATAATACCTGAAACGGAGTTTCTCATGACCTCAAACTGTTGAACGACGCGCTAGAGCTCAAAACGACCGATCGGGTCGTTACATTGGCCTTCCCTGGTGATACAATATGGTGACATCATAATCTTTTAGTAACTCTAACCATATTTGCTGCCTCAAATATAGATCTTTCTGTTTGAATAGGTACCGAAGACTATGATGGTCAGTAAAAACCTCACACAGCACTCCATAAAGATAGTGCCTCCAAATTTTCAATTCATGGACAATGGTTGCCAACTCTAAGTCATGAACGGGATAATTCTTCTCATGGACCTTCAGTTGTCGAGACGCATACGCAATCACCCTGCCCACCTACATCAATACTACTCCAAGGCCAACTCAAGAAGCATCACAATACATCGTGAAAGAATCCCAATTTGATGGTAACACCAACACCGGTGTTGAAGTCAAGGCTGTCTTGAGATTCTAAAAGCTCGCCTCACACCCATCTGACCA
Source organism: Nicotiana paniculata (assembly GCA_005239505.1). Taxonomy (NCBI): domain Eukaryota; kingdom Viridiplantae; phylum Streptophyta; class Magnoliopsida; order Solanales; family Solanaceae; genus Nicotiana; species Nicotiana paniculata. The sequence goes on along the minus strand of MDKI01161220.1, from coordinate 11,594 downwards.
TTTAAATGGGGCACCTTTCTGAGTCAATTTGGTCATTAGGCTGCTATGAACGAAAACCCCTACACAAAACGACGGTAGTAACCTGCCAAACCCAAGAAACTCCTAATCTCCATGGTTGTAGTGGGTCTAGGTCAGTCCCTGACTGCCTCTATCTTCTTAGGATCAACCTGAATACTCTCAGCTGATACAAAAGGCTACTGAATCTAACCAGAACTCACATTTAGAAAACTTGGCATACAACTGATTATCTCTCAAAGTCTGGAGTGCTATACGGAGGTGCTGCTCATGCTCTTCCCGACTGCGGGAGTATATAAGAATGTCATCAATGAACACGATCATGAAAGAGTCTAGGTGGGGCTTGAAAACCCGATTCATCAAATCCATAAAGGCTGATGAAGCATTAGTCAGCCCAAAAGACATAACCAAAAATTCATAATGCCCATACCTCGTCCGAAAGGCTGTCTTAGGAATATCGGACGCCCTAATCTTCAGCTGATTATAGCCTGACCTCAAATCAATTTTCGAAAATACTCTAGCACCCTAAAGGTGATCAAATAGGTCATAAATTCTCGGCAACGGATATTTATTCTTGATAGTAACTTTATTCAGCTGCCGGTAATCCATACACATTCTCATCGACCCATCTTTCTTATTTACAAACAAAACTGGTGCACCCCAAGGTGAGAAACTGGGTCTTATGAAACCCTTATCTAATAAGTCTTGCAACTGTTCTTTTAGTTCTTTCAATTCTGGTGGGGCCATCCGATATGGAGGAATGGAAATGGGTTGAGTGCTCAGAGCCATATCAATACAGAAATCAATATCCCTTTCGGGTGGCATACCCGGCATGTCTGCAGGGAATACCTCAGAAAACCCACGCACGATAGGAACTAACTCTATAGAAGAAACCTCGGCATCGGAATCACGAATATGATCCAAATAATCCAAACACCCTTTCTCCACCATGCGGCGAGCCTTAGCATATGAAATTACCCGGCTGGGAGAATGACCAGGGGTCCTTTTCCATTCTAATCGAGGCAACCTCGGTAATGCTAAAGTAGTTGTCTTGGCGTGACAGTCTAAGATGGCATAATAGGGCGACAACCAATCCATGCCCAATATAACATCAAAATAAACCATGTCTAGAAGTAAAAGATCCACACTAGTCTCAAGACTTTCTATGACTACCACGCACGAACGGTATACTCGATTTACCAGGATAGCATCCCCCACCGGTGTAGACACATAAACAGGAACACTCAAGGGATTACGGGGCACATTCAAATACGAGGCAAAATAGGATGAAACATACGAGTAAGTAGACCCCGGATAAAATAAAACTGAAGCAGCTCTATCACAAACTGAGATGATACATGTAATAACGGCGTCGGAGGACTCTACCTCGAGCCTGGCTGGAACTGCATATAGTTGGGGCTGGGCCCCACCACCCTGAACTGTGTCACCAGGAGGACCCCTGACAGGTGGTCCTCCACCTCTAACGGGCTGGCCACCACCTCTAGCAGGATGGCCTCCACCTCTAGCATGTGACCTCTACCTCTAACATTCTAACATCTACCTCTGACTACCTGACCCCTACCCCTAGCTGGCTGGGCAAGTGGTGTTGCAGCTGATGCCGGAACTATGGCACGAGAATTCTGGTACTGAGGCTGATTACCCAAGAATTTTGGACAAGATATCTGAATGTGCCCATACTCACCACACTCATAACAACCATCCTGATACTGAGGCTGACCCTAACAAACCGGCTGACCACGATAATAACTCTGAAGAGGAGGTGCTCTGATCGGGGCTGACTGATCATGATAAGGAAAGTAAGAGCCACGACCTCCTGAAGAACCATGGGACATCTGAAGTGCTGAATTAAATGGCCTGGAAAAATTGCCTCTACCATGAGTATCTCCGCCCCCAGATGAGGCACCGCTGAATCTACCGGAATGGCGAGGTCTCTTGTCTGACCCCTGATCTCCCATTCCAAGAACTGACTCAACCCTCCTAGCTATATTAGCTCATCTTGAAGAGAAATCTCGGTCCCTGTCTCCTTGGACATATACAACCTGATGGGTTGAGCAAGGCCATCAATAAACCGTTTGACCCTCTCCCTCTCTGTGGGAAATAAGAGAATGGCATGTCTATACAAATCCACGAAACGAGTATCATACTGGGTCACTGTCATGCTGCCCTGCTGAAGTCGCTCAAACTGACGACGCTTATCCTTTTGAGTAGTAACATGCAAAAACTTCTCCAAAAAGATATGAGAGAACCGATCCCAAGTCAGAGCAGGTGATCCAACTGGTCTAGTCAACAGAAAGTCCCTCCACCATTTCTTGGCGGCACCAGTCATCTGAAAAACAGCAAAATCGACCCTATTGGTCTCCAAAATAGCCATATTTCGCAAGACCTCATGACAACTATCCAGATATTCTTGAGGGTCCTCTGAAGTAGCACCACTGAAGTGAACAAGAAATAACTTAATGAACCTATCCAACCTCCATAAAGTATCAGTAGACATAGTTGCCCCATTAACGGGCGGCACTGCTGCAACTGGCTGAATTACCCCAATGGGATTGGCTATTGGGGTCTGAACCTGAGGAGTAGTCTGGACTGGAGTGTGGGTAGCAGGATTCTGGACCCCGCCTCCAGCCTGAGATATGGCTGCTATAATAGGCAATGTGCCCGTCTGGGCCACACTCTCCATCAAGCCCACTAAATGGACCAAAGCATCCTGAAGAACCGGGGTAGAAATAAACCCCTCGGGAACCTGAGTTGGTCCCACTGGAACAGTCTGAGCCAGAACCCCCTCATAAAACTCAATCTAGGGTTCCGCAGCTGGGGATGCTGCCTCAGCAATGGACTGAGTCATTCCCCTACCTCGGCCTCTGGCGTGGCCTCGACCTTTGCCCCTAGTAGGAGCTGCTGCTGCTGGAGGACCGGAATGCTGATCAACGGAAGATGAAGCACGTGTTCTCGCCATCTGCGAGAGAATAGAAGAATCTAGTCAGTATTTGGGATACAAGAATCGCACAATAGAGTAGAAATAAAAATGGAGTTGTTTATTAACTCAATAGCCTCCGAAAGATAAGTACAGACGTCTCTGTACCAATCCTTCAGACGTTACTAAGCATGTTCGTGAATTGTGAGACCTAAGCTACCTAGTGCTCTGATACCAACTTGTCACGACCCAAATTCCCAACCTTAGGGATCGTGATGGCGCCTAACACCACACTTTCTAGGCAAGCCAATGTTAGAGTTCGCTTAACTATTTCCTTTAATTACCCATTTAAACAGGATAAAACAATTGTAAATTAATACTAAATCCAATGGCTTTAAATAAATAATTCACAACACAAGATAATAAACAATTGACTAAACCGAGCCACAAAATAAGTATATAGATAAATCCAAAAACTACCCCAGAGTCTGGTATCACAATTCACGAACTACTAAAGAATACTACAAATACTTGGGTAACTGTTCTGAATATAATAAAACAACATTTATGAAAATAGGAGAAGGCTCTCGGGATCTGCGAACGCCGGCAGATATACCTCATGTCTCCGAATAAATGAATAGCCGCTCTAAATATGTCTACAGTTGGTCAGTACGTGGATCTGCACAAAAGAGTGCAGAGTGTAGTATCAGTACAACCGACCCCATGTACTGAGCAAGTGTCGAGCCTAACCTCGACGAAGTAGTGACGAGGCTACGGCGGGGCTTTAGCAATATAACTTGTGACAATAGTATATAAAGCAAGAAGAAAATCTAAACAAATAATTAAGTATTGCAGCAACAATAAAATAACTCAGCCGCCTTTTCCAGGTCTCATCTATAACCAATTCTCAAATAGTTTCCAAGTTTCCATACTTTAACTTTAAATAAAAGTAGTACCTAAAATATGAAGAATAGTAAAAGAAATATTTAAGCCTTTAAAATCTTTATTTTCTTTGAAATTCAGTAGAAATATAAATGTCCTCCCTTATTGCTCCTTGTTGCGGCGTGCAACCCGCTCCCACTTGTTCACCCTTGTTGCTCCTCCCTAAATATATCACCCTTATTACTCTTGTTGCGGCGTGCAACCCGCTCCCACCAGACATCTCATATCAACTTATTCATAAATTTCACAATTTAGGCCAAGCCTTTCACAATATTTTTGTCTCAATAATTATAAATAAGAAACTGTATTTTTCTCATAACTTCATCAATGTCCTCTTAACCATGAAACCAACAGGAACACAAATATGCATATATCTATCTCGTAAAAATAATGCTAAACCGCTCAACCGTTTTGTACCATAAGGGAACCATCTAAAACAACCAATACTCATTCCAAAATAACCACAACAATATTTAACAACAAAATAAAAAGGCCAAGTAGTCATAGAAACAATAATAAACATAGAACAATTAAGACAAGAATCAATTAAGTTGAGAACGGGAAAGGGATCATGTTTAACAGGCAATTTGGTGGTGCATAGATACTCGTCACCTCACCTATACACCACACACATGCATTTCACATAGCAAACAAGTGGGGATTCCTATTCCCTCAAGTCAAAGTTAGTCCAAACACTTACCTCAATTTTGTAGGCCACTCACTGCTCAATTATAGCTTTTCGTTTAGAATCTTGCTCGAATCTAATCATAATTAACTCAATATCATCAATTTATGCTAAAGGAACTAACTTTATTGAAAAACATAATTTTTTCTAAGTTTTCTCAAAAAAAGTGAAAACCCGAGCCCGCTTGGTCTAAACTCGGGGTTCAGACCAAATTATGTTCACCTACGAACCCAAATATACAATTAATTTCGAAATCCGACCTCGATTCGAGGTAAAAATTCAATTTTTACAAAATTCCCTAATTCTATCAAAACCCTCAATTTTTACCATGAAAGTTCTTAGCTTTTGATTTAAAAGTGATGAAAAACAATAAGGAATTGAAAGAGTGAAGTTTAGAATTGATTACCTATGACTTGGGGATGATATTTGGTGAAGAAATTTTCTCCTACGGCTGTGGGGTTCGAAAATATGAAGAAGAAGAAGGTCGTCTGCCCGTTTTTAAAAGGGTTTAAATATGCATGGGCCAGACTCCTATGCGTTCGTGACAGAAGGGTTGCATTCACGTAGAGTCCTGGCCCCAGACCTATATGGTCACAGAGTAGGGGCCGCGTTCGCATTGAACAAAAGGGCCCCCCAGCTCATTTTACTCTACGCGTTCGCATCTGTGGCAACGCGAACGCAATGTACAAAATGCCTGTGCACTAACAGCGGAAAACCGGCAACTTTTTCAAGTATAGAAATATCTCGTGGCCTATCTGTAACTCACCCGAGCCCTCAGGGCCCTAAATAAAACATGCACGCAAGTCTAATAACATCATACGGACTTGCTCATGCAACCAAATCATGAAAATAACACGTAAAATTATGAATTAAACCTCAAAACTCATCATTTTCATCAAGAACTCTTATAGTTCATAACTTTCCCACCGGGTGTCCGAATCACGTCAAACAAACTCCGTTTTTCACCAAATTTCACAGTTAACCTTTAAATGCCATAACAAATTTGTACCGGGTTCCGGAATCAAAATGCGGGCCCGATATCAATGGTTTCAAACATTAATTCTTTTCTTTATTTCATTAATATTTCAGCAAAATAATTTCTTTCAAAAATTGATTTCTAAGACTTGGGACCTCGGAATTCATTTCCGGGTATACGCCCGAATCCCATATTTTACTGCGGACCTCCCCAGAATCGTCGGAACACAGATCCGGGTCTGTTTACTGAAGATGTTGACCAAAGTCAACTATAATCAAATTTAAATTGTTGAAATCAATATTTCTCATATTTTCACATAAAAGTTTTTCGGTTTCACGTCCGGACTGCGCACGTAAATCGAAATATTTAAAATTAGTCTTTTTATGACTATTAAGCATGAAATCGAGTCTAAATTTATAAAATGACCCCTTGAATCATCACACAAAGTCTCTTCTTTTTTTATATAAACTACATCTCTTCTTTTAGATATAAACTACAATCAATCCCCTTCTTTAGTTTTGCTGGTATGCTTCTTTGGTTCTTTCTCTATTATAATGCAATATTTATTAATTATAAGTTATATGACCCCTTTCCTAGATCTTGAGTTTATGTTTCACATAATAAGTAGTGGGTCAAATATTTCACTCCGTTACTTTATTAATGAAAGACTTTCTTTTGGATTTATTTGTTTTAATTGTTAAACTCATGTTTAGCTCACAAATAGTGAATTTTTGTACTTGCTATCATTTTATTTATTTTTTGTATTTCATCTTGTGAGAATAAATTTACCTTTTTATACCATTTTAATTACTAGTCAATCCCCTGCCTAAATTAATCTTTATTTTATTTTATTTTATTTCCTTTTGGATGACTCTCTAAGAATTTGAAATAGAAAGGTTCACAAGTTAGGCCTAGGAGAAAACTACATTCTTACTATGCTGTAGAAATTGTAGATATTATATCATATTAACTCCAGCTTTATAAGTACTTAAGTTACTGAATTATCGACTTAATTAGAGTAAATTTAAATTACAACATAAAATGCAATTTATTTTTGTGATTTTTAGGATCTTTTTAGTAAGGGTAGAATACTTCGATTGATGTGGCAAGATTTCTTTTAAAACAAGTCTGGGACCACGATGAAGGCTGAACTTCTAGTAAAAGAGTAAACTTTCTAAAACTCTTACAAAGATACGCAAATAGGGATGATGAAGTGAAAAACAGTGTGCTACAAAATGCACAAAATAACATGATGATTGCTCCAAACATTAAAAAAAAGATCGTGAATACTTGTGCGAGAAAAATAATGAAAGCAATAATTGAAAATCTGAATGGAGGTTACTTTGAAATTTTGGTTGATGAATAAAAGAACTTCTCTCATAAGGAACAAATAACTCTTGTGTTGAGGTATGTCAACAAAGAGGGCAAACTCATTGAACGATTCCTTAGTATTGTTCATGTTAAAAAGGCAACTCCACTGTTATAGCAAAAGCAATCTATGATTTGCTTTTAGAGCATTCCTTGAGTCCATTTTAATTACAGGGACAAGGTTATGATGGAGCTAGTAACATGCAAGGAGAAATCAATAGTCTTAAAACTTTGATTCCAAAAGATAATTTTTTATCATATTGTATACATTTTTTTGCCCATCAGTTACAGTTGACTCTTGTAGCCGTTACAAAGAAACATTATGATGCAGATCAATTTTTTTGATATTGTTGCTAAGTCTTGAATATTGTTAGAAGTTCTTTTAAGCATAGGGATATACTTCGAGGGGATCAAGCAAAAAAATTAGAGGAGTTACAAGTGCTAGGTGAAGTTCATACAGGAAGTGGATTAAATCAAGAATCTGGACTCAAAGGCCAGGTTATACCCGTTGGGAATCTCATTTTAAGACAGTATATAAGTTTGTTATTGCATTATTCTCGTCAATCATTAATGTACTTGAGTTTCTTGCGAGTGAGAATGGAAATTTTCTTGAGAGATCAGTGACTAAAAGCCTATTGAAGGACATAAGTTCTTGAGTTTGTGCATATGATAAATTTGATGTTAAAAGTGTTGGCAATTACAAGTAATTCGAATATGGTGTTGCAAAAAAAAAATCAACATATTATAAATGCTATGAATCTTGTTAGTTTCGCCAAATGGCAATTGCAATTGATGAGAGAATCTAAATGAGATTTTTTTATAGATGACGCCTCTTCATTTTGTGCCAAGCATGATATTGTGATCCTTAAAATGGATAAGAACTATCATCTTGGGAGTCAAAGCATAGGAGTTCAAGTATTACATATTCTTATCATTATGTGTAAAAGATTTTAATTATGTTATTGATTTGGAACTTTCAGAGCTTCATAGTCATTTTGATGTGGTGAATAGTGATCTACTTCTCAGTATGGCTAGTTTAAGTCCGGATAATTCTTTTGCAAATTATTATAAAGACAAAATTATAAAACTTGCTACATTCTATCCTCATGAGTTTAGTGGTTCAAATCTTGAAGATATCAGTTACGAGCTTGATAACTATATTCTCTTTGCGAGAGAAGACAATAATTTTTCTAACTTGAAAAGACTTGGAGATCTTTCAGAAACACTAGTTGAAACAGATTTGTACAAGATTTGCGGACTTGTTTATTTGCTTGTAAAGTTTAGTCTGATATTGCATATCGCTACTGCAATGGTAGAAAGAATTATATTTTTCAATAAAGTACATCAAAAACAACTTGTGTATCAGAATTAATGATGAACATTTGAATGTCTGTTTAGTTTGTTATAAAAAAGATGAAGTATTTGAAAGTGTACCTAATAATGCGATTATTGATCATTTTCAAAATATAACAAGTCATCAGGTACAATTGTAATGGTGATATCTATTGAATATATGTTATATTAGGTAGTTCGATATTTGTTAAATATAAATTGGATATCATTACTCATATTTTGTTCGATTGTGATTGTATAGTACTTTGAGGTTTGTCTAAGAGCTCTAAATCTTGAACCCATAAAGTTAAATTCCTGGATCCGTCTCTGCTTTATATATAATTTAGTGAATAAAATGATAATTAGTCTAAACATAAATACAAGATGGAGCTTCTATGACTGCGTCTAAAAATATATATTAATTAGACTCATGGAAAGGGATGGTAATGGGGTGGGACGGGGGTGGGGAGGGGTGGGTTTCAGCGTTTGCGGGGGCGGGGCGGGATTTTAATATTTTGAAATAAAACCTCAAACGCTATTACGCTACGCTCTGCTCAGCTTCTCACAACTAAACGCCCATTTTTCTCATAGGGTTTCTCAGCACAGTCGCACAATCTCAAATCTTTCTCCACTCTCTCCGTCTCTCACACTATCATTCTCTGGTAAGTTTTCTCTATTCAATTGTTGAATTTTGCTCAATAATCAGTTTGAATTTTAGAAGATTGATCATTGAATACAAAGCAAACATTATCACTAATAAACCAAAAACAAAGTACCTCAAAAATAATACTACTACTCTTTCTTATATCTGCTAAGTCAAAAAATCGAACACTAGAATTCGAAAAAAGTTTCATCATAAGCGATTGACTAGGTCGTGGCACAAATAGAGACCACATCCAATATTTATTTTTACTTTTTCTAGCTGGTGTACATAGATTATATATTAATTATACATAATTATACATAGATTATATATTAATTATATACACAATTAACTTTTAATTCTTGTTGGAAAATTTAAGTCTTGTTCATCTACTTAATGTTTCTTTTATTTATTTTTTATAGAAAAATATGGAGTTTCAAGACGAACAAAATCCCATGTGTTCATCTTCAAGTGATTTTCCTATTGAGAATGAGAGTCAAAGTCTTATGCAATCTGATGGAGCTACCATGGAAATTATTGATAAAACAGGTAAAAGAAAACTTATTTCTGAAGCATGAAAATACTTCAAAGTGGTGAAGCTTAATGGTGTTTGATTTGGTGTTTGTAAGTTTTGTAACACTCGTATCGAATCAACAAGAAAATGTGGGACATCATGTTTGTGGGATCATATTCGTAGATGTCGTAAGAAGCCAAACAACTTAGAAGATGAGGGTGGTTCGGGGGGGAGGGGAGACGATGGTAGAAAATAACATTATTTTAATCAAGATATTTCACGCAAAGAACTTACTCATCCCATCATTTTACATGAGTACCCTTTGTCCATTATCGATCATGTTGGATTTAGGAAGTTTGTTGCTAGTCTAAAGACCAAATGGTGTCTAGGAACATAATCAAGAATGATATTTTAATGATTTTTGACAATTTTAAATCAAAACCTTCTAAGTTGTTGGAAAAACTCACAAGTAAAATTGCAATAACAACTTATATGTGGACCTCAGACAATACCAAAAAGGGCTTTATGGCTATTACGACTCTTTTTATTGATGATTCATGGAGGCTTCAGAGTCATATCCTGAGATTTATTTATGTTCCCGCTTCACATGATGAAGATACTTTATATGGTGCATTGCTCAATTGCTTGTTAGAGTAGAATCTTGAGAGAAGAATATCAACAATTACTGTTGATAATTCTAGCACAAAAAATGGTATGATGAAAACCTGGTTAGATGAGAAACTTTGTAAAAGAGATTTATTGTTGATGGGTTGAGTATTGCATGTGAGTTGTGCCGCACACATCTTAAATTTAATTGTGCAGGAAGGATGAAAGGTGATAGAAGATGGTATTAATAATGTGCGTAACAATGTCTTATATTGGATAGGATCTTCAGACATAATTGAAAGATTTGAAGAAGTTACACGGTTGCTACATATTTCTTGCACAAAAAAGTTGGAGTATGATTGTCCTACTCGTTGGAACTCAACATATTTAATGTTGGGAACAACCTTAGATTACAAAGAGGTATTTTCGAAGTTCAGTATGAATGATACCAACTATCGTTGTTTTCCAACTGAAGAGCAATGGAGTGCACCAGAAGAAGTTTGTGAAAGGTTGAAGCTCTTTTACCACATCACTGAACAATTTCCGGGAAGTCAATATCCTACTTCAACTCAATACTTTTCAAAAGTTTGTGACATTAAGCTAGAATTGGAAGTTTGAGTGAAAAGATTAAATCCTTGAACAGCTCTATGGCAACATCAATGTTGTTGAAAGTCAAAAAATATTGAGATGATGTGCATATTTTAATAGGTGTAGCTACTATTTTTTATCCGAGGTACAACATGAAGTTGGTGGAATTCTATCTTGCACAAACTTATAGTGAAAAGGCGTCTTTGGATAAAATTCAAGAAATTCGAAATCATTATTTTCATCTCTTTCAAGAGTATCAGAGTAGAGCACTTGCTTCACATGAGTCATCACAAGCATCTAATGAAGTTGTTGTTGTTGTTGTTGATGGTGATCGGCTCTCTAGTTTAGATCAATTTGTGGCGTCGAGTATGGCGAATGTGGACACAAGATCAGAATTGGATGTGTATTTAGAAGAAAGCTTGCTACCTCGTACACCATCATCTGACAGTTTAAGTTGGTGGAAGACAAATTGATTAGAATTTCCTACTTTGCAAAAAATGGCTCGTGACCTCTTAGCCATCCCCGTCTCTACCATCGGTTCAGAATCGGCATTTAGCACTAGTGGGAGGTTGATTAGTCTGCATCGTAGTAGACTTCATCCTGCTACTCTGGAGACTTTGATATGTGCCCGTACTTGGTTGTGAAATAAAATAAATGGTAAGTATTTTTTTCAATGACTTATTATGGTAATAATAGTTTTCAATTTTAATATTTTATACTTTTTTTTTAGGTTTGACTTCAAGTGTCGATAAAGTTTCGTGTCCAACTTCACTTTAAGAAGAGTAAGAGCCAGATTCAAGTGGGCTTACTAGTTTGTAACCTCTTTGAAGAGGAACAAAATATGATATTCTGAATATCATATTTTTTGTAGTTGTGTAATTTGAGTTTAATCATAGATTGCTTAACTTGTCTTCTACTTCTACGGACAGATTAGATTGCTTAACTTGTCTTCTTGTCTTAGCCGTAAACGATACCAAAACTGCTTAGTTC
>ML346878.1:0-10062 GCA_005239505.1 Nicotiana paniculata | reverse complement strand
AAGCACATAAAATGCGAGGTATATAATGCTTAAAATCACGAATTCTAGCCACACATCAGCTATCGTCAGAGGGGTAGAGAGCAGATGCAGCAGGACAAGACGGTCTGTTACTCCGGGGAGTTTGGAGGTTCCCTAGCAGGGGGAAAATGTCAGTTCAGGAGGGGTCAGCCTAGTAGGCCCCTATATCCAGCACCGCCGCCTCCACGGGGTGCTCCAACGTGACCCTATTTCAGTGCTATGACAGAGAGTTCTTCCCGCCCGCCAGCTATTCAGAGTTCTCTTAGTGGGTACCTAGTCCATCAGAGTTCTTCTAGTGCCTATTTTAGTGCCATGCTGGAGAATTCATACTGCCCACCAGCCATTCAGGGTTCTTCCAGTGGGTATTCAGGCTAACAGGGTCAGACCTCAAGGCAACAAATCACCGTGCGGAGAGTTTATTTTGAGTGGGGGGATCTTAGTCATGTGTAGAGATTTTGCACCACGCTTCGGGGCAAGGTAGTGCAGCAGGGCCAACAACCTATGATTACAACTCCAGTAGTCGCACCAGCCATCTGGCCGCCTAGAGGCGGAGGGAATGTGGGTAGAGGTCATCCCAGAGGTGGAGGTTAGGGAGGCGGAGGCCAGCCAAGTGGCACTCCAACCAGATTTTATGCTTTTCCGATCAGACCAGATATAGTGGCCTCAGATGCCGTGATCACATGTATTATCTATATCTGCGGTATAATGCTTTAGTATTATTTGATCCAGGATCTACCTATTCATATGTATCATCCATGTTTTCTCATTTTCTGGATATTCCTCGTGAGTCCTTGGGTACTCAGTTTATGTGTCCATTCATGTGGGCAATTCTAGTGTTGTGGATCGGATCTATCGGTTCTGTGTGGTTACATTCTGTGGATATGAGACTAGAGAAGATCTTCTGTTGATTGATATGACCGACTTTGAGGTCATCCTGCGCATGGACTGGCTATCCCCATATCACGCCATCCTTGATTTCCATGCCAACATCGTTACCTTAGCGATTCCAGAGTTTCCTATATTGGAGAGGAAGGGTTCGTCTGCCAGTACATCTAGTCGGGTTATATCTTTTATGAAGGCCCAACACATGTTCGAAAAGGGTTGCTTGGATTATCTAGCCTATGTTCGGGATATTACCGCAGAGTCTCTGACGATTGATTCAGTGCCAGTAGTCCGGGAGTTTGCCGATGTGTTTCCTTCTAACCTTACAGGCATGCCACCAGATCGTGATATCAATTTCTGTATCGACTTGGCTCCAGGTACCCAGCCTATATATATCCCATAGTATGGCATGGCTCCGAAAGAATTGAAGGAGTTGAAGGAAAAACCTGAGGAGTTGCTAGAAAAAGGGTTCATCAGGCCGAGTGTATCACTTTGGGGTGCACCGATATTATTTGCGAAGAAGAAAGATGGGACTATGCAGATGTGTATTGATTACCTCCAATTGAAAAAAGTCACCATTAAGAACAAGTACCTATTGTCACATATTGATGATTTGTTTGACCAGTTGCAGGGTGCTAGGGTGTTTTCTAAGATTGACTTGAGATTGGGGTATCATCAGTTGAAGATTCGGGACTCAGATGTTTCGAAGACTGCTTTCCCTACTAGATATAGTCATTATGAGTTTCTAGTGATGTCCTCCAGCTTGACTAATGTCCCTGCAGCGTTTATGGATTTGATGAACAGGGTGTTCAGGCCTTATATTGATTCGTTTTTTGTTGTCTTCATTGATGACATTTTGATTTACTCACATAGCATGGAGGAGCACGAGCAAAATTTGAGAGTAGTGCTTCAGACTTTGCGGGAACATAAGCTATATGCTAAGTTCTCCAAGTGTGAGTTTTGGTTAGATTCTGTGGAATTCTTGGGGCATGTGGTATCAGGCGAGGGCATTAAGGTGGATCCAAAGAAGATTGAGGCGGTTCAGAGTTGGCCTCGTCCTACTTCGGCGAGTGAGATCAGGAGCTTCTTGGGGTTAGCAGGTTATTATCGTCGGTTCGTGGAGGGCTTCTCATCTATTGCATCACCTTTGACTAGATTGACTCAGAAGGGTGTTCAGTTTCGTTGGTCCAATGATTGTGAGGTAAGCTTCTAGAAGCTCAAGACGACTTTTACCACAACACCAGTCCTTGTGTTGCCTTCCGATTCGGGGATGTATACTATGTATTCCGACGCTTCATGCATTGGCTTGGGTTGTGTATTGATGCAGGAGGGGCGAGTTATTTCATATACTTCATGTCAACTGAAGCCCTATGAGAAGAATTATCATGTGCATGATTTGGAGTTGGCCACGATTGTTCATGCTCTTAAGATCTGGAGTCATTATCTATATGGGGTGTCTTGTGAGGTTTACACTGATCATTGCAGTTTGCGGCATTTGTTCAAGCAAAGGGATCTCAATTTGAGGCAGCGTAGATGGCTTGAGTTACTGAAGGATATGACATCACCATTCTTTATCATCCGGGCAAGGAGAATGTAGTCGCGGATTCCTTGAGCAGGAAGTCATAGATTATGGTTAGCTTGGCATTCATTTCAGCAGAGGAGAGGCCACTAGCCTTGGACATTCAGTCCTTGGCTAACAGACTTGTGAGGTTGGATATTTCAGAGCTCAGCCGATTTCTTGCTTGCGTCTTTGCCCAGTCTTCACTATTGGAGCAGATCAAGGCTCGACAATTTGATGATCCGCACTTGTTGGTTCTCAGAGAGACGGTACTACATGGTAGTGCCAAGGAAGTTTCTATTGGCAAGGATGGTGTCCTGCGACTCCAAGGTTGCGTATGTGTTCCTAATATCGATGGCTTAAGGGAGAGGAATCTAGAGGAGGCACATAGTTCTCGATATTCCATTCATCCAGGTGCTACAAAGATGTATCTTTACCTGAGGAAACATTATTAGCGGCGGCGGATGAAGAAAGACATAGTTAAGTATGTATCTAGATGCCTAAATTGCCAGCAGGTTAAGTATGAGCACCAGAGTCCAGGAGGTCTACTCCAGCAGATCACTATACCTGAGTGGAAGTGGAACGCATTACTATATACTTCATAGTTGGGTTGCCGCGGACTTTGCAGAAGTTTGATATAGTTTGGGTCAGTGTAAACAGATTGACCAAGTCAGCACACTTCATTCTTGTGATGACTACATATATTTCAGAGAGATTGGCCCATATTTATATCCAGGAGATAGTTCGGCTACATGGTGTGCCTGTTTCCATCATTTCAGATAGAGGTCCTCAGTTTACTTTCCATTTCTGGAGAGTTGTATAGAGTGAATTGGGGACCCGTGTAGAGCTCAACACAGTACTTCATCCACAGACCGCCGGGAAGTCGATGCGGACAGTTCAGATATTGGAGGACATGCTCAGAGCATGTGTGATTGACTTTGGAGGGCAGTGGGATCGATTCTTTCCTTTGGCCGAATTTTCTTACAATAGTAGTTACCAGTCCAACATCGAGATGGATCCATTCGAGGCTTTACATGGTCGGCGGTGTCGTTCTCCCATTGGGTGGTTTGAGCCCGGTGAGGCTATGTTGTATGTTACTGATTTGGTGAAGGATGCCTTGGAAAAGGTAAAGTTGATTCAGGAGCGACTACGGACAACACAATCCTGACAGAAGAGGTACGCGGATCAGAAGGCACGTGATTTATCATCTATGGTACACGAGAAGGTTCTCTTGAAAGTCTCGCCGATGAAGGGAATCATGCGGTTTGGGAAGAAGGGAAAGTTGAGCCCAAGGTTTATAGGCCCATTTGAAGTGTTGAGGCGAGTTGGGGAGGTTGCTTATAAGCTTGCCTTGCCTCCCAGTCTATCGGGAGTTCATCTGGTTTTTCACGTGTCTATGCTACAGAGGTACCATCCCGGTTTTCCACGTGTCTATGCTCCGGAGGTATCATCCCTACTTGTCACACATGTGTTAGACTTCAACACGATTCAGCTAGATGAGAGCCTAGGTTATGAAGAGGAGCCAGTTTCCATTATTGATAGACAGGATCGCTAGTTGAGATCCAAGAGGATTTCTGCAGTAAAGGTTCGGTGGAGGGGAAAACCAGTCAAGGAGGAAACGTGGGAGTCCGAGGAGGATATGCGGGGTGGATATCCTCACTTGTTCAGCACTCCAGGTATGATTCTAGACCCGTTCGAGAACGAACGTTTGTTTAAGAGGTGGAGAATGTAACTACCCGACCGTTCGTTTTGCTTTCTATAACTCCATTCCCCTAAATAAGACTCCCCGTATGTGCTTTTACTGTTTTAAGACTTGCGGAGATGGTTAGTTTGATATTTGGAAGGGTTCGGGTTGAAATAGGAACATTTGGTTCCTTAAGTTGGCCTTAAAAGGATAAGTTTGACTTCGGTCAATGTTTTGAGTAAACAATCTCGAAATCTGGATTTGACGGTTCCAATAGGTTCGCATGGTGATTTCGGACTTGGGCGTATGCTCGGATCGGGTTTTGGATGATCCGGGAGCGTTTCGGCGCCTAATAGTGAAAGTTGGTTCTTGTAAAGTTTATAAGTTCTTTAAATTTGATTTGGAGCGGGTTTTGGTGATATCGAGGTTCAAACGGAATTTTGAGACCGGGAATAGTTCCGTAATGTCATTTAAGACTTGCATGCAAAATTTGGTGTCAATCCGGGTAGTTTAAGTACGTTTTGGCTCATTGGGAGTAAATTGAAGAACCTGAAGTTCATAAGTTTGATTCAATTAGTTTTAGGGTGCGAATCTTAGTGTTAATGTTGTTTCGGGAATTCCGAGAGTTCGAGCGAGTCTGTCTTCTGATCCAAACTTGTTGGTATGTTCGGGCAGGCCCCGGGGGCCCCGAGTGTCAATCGGACGAGGCTCGGACCAAGTTGGAATGGAGCAGCAGCTGAAGCTCCCAGTTGTGTCATAATCACACATGCGCTTGGCCAGCCGCAGGTGCGAACCTCTAGCCGCCGAAGCGAAAGAGTGAGGGCAGCCCAGTCGCCGCAGGTGCGGAAGATTTGGCGCAACTGCGAAGAGCCGTGGTCACAGGTGCGAATGGGTTCGCAATAGCAGCCCCTTTTGTCCGCAGATGTGGAGCTTGGCTAGGTAAGGAAAAGGCGCACCTGCGAGGAAATTGCCGCAGGTGCGGGACAACAGATGCAGCCAAGGCACCGCATGTGCGAACATTGCTGGGCAGAAGGGTTCATTTAATACGGGACTTAGGCCATTTCTAACACATTTTCTTTCACTCTTTGGCGATTTGAGAGATTTTAAGGAGGATATTTCGACCTAGATTTTGAAGGTAAGTGATTTCTACCTAATGTTATTTTAATACATAGATTATGGGTATATTTTAACATGAAAATTTGTAGAAAACATGGGTTTAGATGAAAAACCTAGGTTTTTGATAAAAATGGGATTTTACCACGAAAATGGTTATGGAACTTAGTGAAAATCATATATTTATGTTCCTAAGGTTATGAGTAACGACTTTCTTTGAAAATTTCCAAAATCGGGGCACGTGGTTCCGGGGTTTGAATTTTAGGAATCTTGCATTTAGAGTTGGGTAATCACTTTAATAGTTGGGATATGAACTTTTGAGCTTAAATTGATTAATTTATATAATATTTGACTAGTTTCAAGTCATTTGGCACCCAATTTGGAGGTTTGAGCACGACCTTAGACTGGAAATTAGGCCTTCAGACGAGGTAAGTCTCATTTCTAACCCTGTAAGAGGTAAATTACCCCATAGGTGAATTAAGTAGTATGTGTGTCTATTTGTGTGGGGTACGCACGTACGAAGTGACGAGAGTCCATGCGTAGGAACTAATTATGCTATAGACCGGGTAATCTAGGACCCATATGTCACGCCCCCAACCTTGGGGAGCGCGACATGCGCTCAACTGAGTGAACCCAGTCGAGCAAGCCTATTAGACCTTTCCTACCCGACTCATTCATGATCCGAAAAGAGGACGCGTTGCCATTTTCTAAACAAGGAAGGGACCAGATATACATGCATAAGCTTTGCTAGTCCATTTTTCATTATATACATTATGCCACAGTTAAGTTTCTGAAAATACATACAATATACAATTTAGTGGAAAAAGAGTTTCAAAATACAACTTAATCCAGTGACCACTCCTATACCATATATGACCCACATAAACGTCTACGGAGCCTCTAATGATACAAAAGACAATCATGACAATGCCGGCAACAAGGCCCCGACTATACCTCAAAATGTGGTAACTTATACAAAAGAAGAACTACATGACCTCAGGAAGAAATAGGGCTCACCAAGACTGCTATGAGGAGAGAGAGGGAAGGCACCACTATCTGCGATCAGCGCTATCTGCGAAAGAACCACCTACATCCATTCAAAGATGTAATTCCCCCGGCAAAAAGGGACGTTAGTACTATCGAATAGTACAAGTATGTAAAGGAAAACACCAATCTTAGTAGAATGAACAGTGAAATAAAGAGAAGGAAGTCATAATAATCAATAAGTGATTCACAGAAATACAAAAGAAACACCAAGTTCCGATTCAATTTTCCATCTTTTTAGGTTGATAATCTTAGTGCCAAGTTCCACAACTCACAATTCCACCGTGATATTATACGGAGTCCGGTCTCGGCCTGACCGTCTAAGCCATCTCAAGTGAGACATCACCCATATCCATAATAATAATCAGTAATCTAGCATAAGTACCACCATGTGTACGACATGGTGTCTGATCTCGGCCCGATCGGCTAAGCCATCTCACTTGAGACATCACCTCTTTCAATTGTTCACTCAATACACCTTTCTTTCCCATCTTTCATCACATGGCACAATTATCCTCATTCATTAAGTAGTTCTTGGCACTTGAACACATTTTACAATTTAAGTCTTTCTCTTTTTATTTGTTCAAATAACATCATCATCTATGTTGATAAGTACTATCATATAAGGCATTGCAAACATAAGGGAAGGAGCTTGGAAAATCATAATCACGTTCTCAAATAGCATGATGACATAGTAAACATTTAGAACAATTATGGAACATAAATCTTTCAACCCAATACGTTAAGACAATAAATTCTAGTATGATCAAGTTGGAACTTACACCAATTATTCGGACACCAGGAGTCGATTCTAAGAAGAAGAGAGTTAGCCATACATACCTTAATTGAATTTTCTTTAGTTCCTACAACTTGTTCTGGAACCCACCTTCAATTTATTTAACGATGCAGCACAATTGAACCCATAATTAGGAAATCTATCATAGTCCTAGATCACTTGAGCATTATGTCAAATATTATATTTCTATTAAGGTTCCATGGTCCCTTTTTAGTGAAAGGTTACCCCAACCCATTCCCCCTTCTTTCCTATCTTTGATTTAACACTCCCCCTCATACCTTAGGATCACATGCATGCAATGTAATTATCCTTATTCCTATGAATTATCCCCCTAATGGCCCATTATGGCTGTGTTTTGAAATAAAGAGTTAGGGTGATGAAGCCTTACCTCTTAGGACGAAGAATTTGATACCCACTTGAATATCTTCAAAGATTTTTGCAAGGTTTGATGTGTTTTAGTATGTAGGAAAATGGCTCAAAATGATGTATGGTATGTGTTTTTATCGGAATAGGGTCGGGTCTTAAGATAAGAAAATGGGTGCACCGACACATGTCTGCAACCACATAATGGTTGTGCGGTCCGCAAAGTGACCGCAGAAATAGCCCTCAGGGGCTTGAATTTTCTAACTGTGTATGCGACCAGTATGCAGTCCGCATACCTGTTATGCGATCGCATAATGCACCACAAAACTTCCCTTCGCAAAAGTCCAAGGTGGATATGCGATCAAAATGCAGCCCGCAAACCGATTATGCGATCGCATAATTGGGCCGCATAAATGGCCTCAAAATTGGCCAATTTTTCCTCTTCACTCTGCGGCCATTATGCGGTCCGCAAAGTGATTATGTGGACGCATAATGGGCTGCATAAACGTGTTCTTCTGCGAAACATTTTCCTCTAAGTCTGTAGGGTATTGTTCCATCCAAAAAGTCTGAACCGCGCGCAAGAATCTAACTTGGCAACACGAAATCTCGAGTTTTTGGTTAAAAATTTTATGGGTCCTTACACCATATCATACTATACTTGAAATGATTGTTCCCGTACTTGTGTTTCTTTAAAGTGTTTTCTATTAGTGGAGCAGGCCGAACGCCTCGGTAGCAGATAGATGCATTTGTGGTTCGCGTCGTTCGACCCTCGGTAGTGCATAATTTAACTATTATTATGTTGGTTCGGGCCGTACAACCTCGACATTATTTGGGCATGATAACTCTTGAGACTTTTCATAACTGATATTGCTTCAATGTTTGATGAAAGATAAATTTGGGATTTAATAATTGTGAAAAAGATATTTATCATCTCTTGTTGCTGAGTTTTAGTATATTTTTGTTGTAATTCATGCTTAGTTATAATTTTGACTTATTATCATTAGCCTTAGTAAGTGTCAAAGTCGACCCTCGTCACTACTTCTTCGAGGTTAGACTGGATACTTGCTAGGTACATATTATTTTATGTACTCATGCTATACTTCTGCACTTAATTGTGCAGGATCTGAGGCAGGTGCATCTATTAACTTAAATTTATTTCTCATTAAATATTTTAAATCACAGAAAATTACTACATGGGAAACTCATAAAAATGAAAAATTATTAGGTTATTCATTGTTGGCTTGTCTAGCAACGGTGTTGGACGCCATCACGACCTGATATGGAATTGGGTCATGACATCTTGTGCTATTATACTTTGTGTATATTGAACGGGCCAAGTAGAGAAAAGGTATTTTGTACTGAATATATATAAAACATTTTCTCTGATTCATTAAATGAGCTTATACTCCTAATCTTAATATAGTTATTATGATTAATGTGATTTGTTTATTGTTTTAATTTATCAAAAGGTACGACTCTATTAAGAGTTAGTGTATGCCTAATAGATTGGACAATAACGAATATCATTTATGGAATAATAATTAGTTGATGGAACGCGTGACTCGATTTTGAGTTTGATGATATCCCTTTATGTAAGCTTATAAGTGTTCATGTGAAAGCCCGGCCGGTGAATTTTGTATTTGTCACATGAAATGGTTTAAGCGGAATTTAAATGATTTAATTAGTTTATTAAATTAAATTATTAGTGATTTAGTTTAATTAACTGGTATTGGTAATCTTTACATGGGGAGTTAAAAAATAAGTGTTAACGAATTTCGAAATTCATATTGAGGAGTTCAATTACAGTGTTCTAGTGGAATAAACTGCAATTAATTATAGAAGGACTTAATTTATCCGAGTTTCAAATTAATACTATAATTGGTAGACTCTTAATTGTTTTGTGGTCCTTGCTATAACTAGTAAAAATCTGGACAAGCTTGGGTAAAATGTGGCTTGGGAGAAAAGTTATCTTTTTGAGTTAGAGTAAGATTCAACTTGCACTAGCAAAATCCTACATGTTTTTTAGCCCCTTTTTTGGCTTAATTTCGGGTCTACAAAAGGAAGATGAATTTCACCTAATAACTCACTCTTCAGAGTTTTATTATTTGCCCACACAAATAATTTCGTCCAAGGTCTTACACGGAGCATAACAGAAGACTGCAGCCCTGGATTCATGCTTTGTGGAGGACCTGTGCAATATTTTTGAAAGGTTAGTATTTCTAATATCCGTAATTATATCATTGTCTAGTTTGCACGTTTTTGATACCTGGATTATATGCTTGCTTTCACTGCGCATTCTAACAATTTGTGATGACCCAAGGGATCATTTTATGAATATAGACTCCGTTANCTCCGATCTGTGTTTCAACGATCCCAGGAGGTCCGCAGTAAAATATGGGACCCGGGCGTATGCTCGGAAATGAATTCCGAGGTCCCAAGCCTTAGAAATCAATTTT
Organism: Nicotiana paniculata; assembly: GCA_005239505.1. NCBI lineage: Eukaryota > Viridiplantae > Streptophyta > Magnoliopsida > Solanales > Solanaceae > Nicotiana > Nicotiana paniculata. The sequence continues at coordinate 148 of ML346878.1, read as the reverse complement.
TGAAAGAAATTGTTTTGTTGAAATATTTATGAAATAAAGAAAAGAATTAGTATTTAAAATCATTGGTATCGGGCCCGTATTTTTATTCCGGAGCCCGGTACATATTTGTTATGATATTTAGGCCTTGCCTGTGAAATTTGGTAAAAAT
>ML346876.1:0-46270 GCA_005239505.1 Nicotiana paniculata | reverse complement strand
AAGTGGGGGGACTATCTGTATTGGTAAAAAAGAGTTTCACACGTAATCCAGCTTTTGACAACTTAGCCAGTTATGTGGACGCAGGAGAACGCGACAACTGGATGTGATTCTTTGAAGAGGTACGAAACAAAGAGGCACGATTCAATAAACCCTCGAGCTTATCAGCCACGGGAAACTCAACCTGATCAAAACAGGGAAGAGGCACGGTCAGAATGAATCTGGACAAAGCTACGAGCAGATTCAAGAACCCACAATTGATTACTCGTACGTTATGTAACCGTACCCCAATTATCGTTATCCTTTGTAACGCCTCATTAATGTAATAATTAGTCATTAATGGGCAACCATAACAAGAGTTTTACGTTATATCAAGAAATCTCCTATATAAGGGAGGGGAATACAACTTGTAAAGGCATCTGATTCTCGAATATAATCTACTTTGCTTTTTCTCTATTTCTACAATATTGTCTATTATTCATTTTTCTCTATTTCCTTGATTATCAGTAACGTGTTCATCCTAGAAATAACTTTAGTCAAAAGATCTAATTCTTTGGTCAAACACCAATGTCGAGTTGATTTCGAGCAGCTATTGTGATCAAAAGTGTTATTTGATCATGTGTGATGTACTATCTTGTGTGGTCGTGCCTTGTGGGTGTAGTCATGAGTTGATGCAGCTGATTGGGGATAATGCCGGATATGGATTTAGAATCGGGTCTTTTGTAATGAGTAGAGGGTGAGAAGTAGAGGTATGAGGCTTATTGGGTGTGATGTGAATGGTATATTGCGGTTATGATTGTCTCATCGGGCTTATGTGGGTTGGGGTGACGTGGGATCACCCGCGGCTATGTGTTGGAAGTATACCATCAGTGATTGGATGAGTTCAAGGTGAATCTTGGCACGTTCGAGGACGAACGTTTGTTTAAGAGGGGGAGGATGTGATGACCCAAAAGGTCATCCCATATATTCTAGATAATTCTATGTTCTGAGGTCATGAAAACTTCCTTCTATCTCACCCCGATTTGCAAGCGCAGCCCGGGCGTGTAGCCGGGAAGCCTTTATGTGAAAAACTGAAAAAAATGATAATTTTGTATTAGAAATTTGAATAAAGTTTACTTCGGTCAACATTTTTGGTAAACGGACCCGGACCCATGATTTGACTGTCTCGGGGGGTCCGTAGGAAAATATGGGACTTGGGCGTATGCCCGGAATCGAATTCCGAGGTCCCAAGTCCGAGAAATGAATTTTTTAAAGAAAATTATTTTTTGAAAAATATAAAGATTTTTGAAAATGAAATTTTATGTGAAACCTGTGGTATCGGGCCCGTATCTTGGTTCTGAAGCTCGGTACATGTTCGGTATGATTTATATGTGTTATCTCTGAAGTTTGGTACGAAACGAACTTTGTTTGGCGTGATTCGGACCTTAAATGCAAAAATTTGATGTTTAAAGGAGTTTTGAGGAATTTCATTGATTTTTGGGTTTGAATCATCGTATTAGTGTGTTTTATGTGGTTTGAAACCTCGAGCGAGTCCGTGTTAGGTTATAAGACTTGTTCGTGCTTTTAGACGGGGTCCCGGGGGGCCTCGGGTGTGTTTCGGATAGGTTTCAGATCGGTTTTCCACATTTTTCCACTACTGATGCTACCTTCTGGTTTCCTTCTATGCGATCGCATAGTGTAATATGACCTGCCCAGCTTTTTATTCAATGCGTTCGCACGACCAGGTCCACGATCACAGAAGTATAAAATTCCCTACAATGCGATCGCGTTTGCTTGCTTGCGATTGCATAGTATTAAATTGACCAGTGCCCCTACTTCCTACTATGCGATCGCATCTACCTATTCGCGATCACATAGAACCTTTATGGCCAGCAACATTATTTCCTCTATGCGATCCCATCTTTTAATCCGCGACCGCGATACCTTAAAATCTGGGTAGACAGATTATATTCCAAAATCGAGGGTTAGGCCATTATTATCATATTTTGACTTCTAGAGCTCGGTTCTTGGCGATTTTTAAAGGGTTTTTCACACCAATCGAATGAGTAAGTGTTCTTACACTAGAATTAATTACATTTTACGAATTAGTTCTTGTTTTTATCATTTAATTTGTGTTTTGGGTTGAGGGAATTGTGGGTTTTGAAAGAAAACTTCTAAGATGTAAATTCATGATTTGAAAGACCAAATGTTATTGGAATTGGATAAATTTAGTATGGGTGAACTCGTATCGGAATATGTAATCGGAATTTGTAAAATTTGTCGCGTTCCGAGGTGCGGGCCCGGAGGGTCGACTTTTGGGTCGATTTTTGTAATTTTGTAAAGATTGAAACTTTATTATTCAGAATAGTTCCTTATACGTTTTATATGTATTTTGAAGTTGTTTTAGTTGATTTTGAGCCGTCCGGAGGCCTTCCCGCTCGAGAAGTCTATTTATGTACCGAGTTGTCGTCTTTGAGGTAAGTATCTTGCCTAACCTTGTGTGGGGGAACTACCCCATAGGATTGAGTCTTCTTTGTTGATTGTAGTCCGTGTATACGAGGTGACGAGTGCGTTCTCGGACTTATTTGTAATTAGATTGCCCTTTTTGGATTCATAGGTTCTTATATTACCTGTGTATGATTTGTAATTGTTACATTTAAATCTTTGGTTGTTAATTTCATCCCTTCCTGTTTAAATTAGGATTATTTATTTTAGGATTCCTTCGTTCGCTATTTGACTTTACTTGAATTAACTGAATATTCTACTTCTCTCATCATCATGCTATATTTTCTTCCTACCTTTCCTAATTGACTATAATTAGTGTCGTCTAGCCTTATAGTTGACTAGCCGTAGTTGGAACATCTATTCGTTGGAGTCAAGCATGCCCGTGAGTCTTACATTGTGATTTATATGACTATTCCCTTAAGTTCTACTTAGGTCTAATTGTTAGACATTTATTCTATTTGTATTTCCTTGATTTTGCCTATTACTGGGTCTTTGTTGAAGTTGAGTTTATTCCGTGAAGTTAACTGTTTAGGTGAGATTGGATATAGCTGTTCTCCCTTGCCGGGATTGCATGGTTTCTCTTACATATTCCGTTGTTGATGATGTTGTTTGCCTTTTTGACTCCCTTGCCGGGATGGTATGGTTTCTATTACTGTTTATGCTGTTAATGATATTGTTTGTATTGTTGATTCCCTTACTGGGATATTGTGATTTATGGTTCTTATATTTGATTTCCCTTGTTAAATTTTTGTTTATTTATTTATTGCACGAGGGGACATACCCTGCCGAGTGTTAGTGAGATTATGCACGAGGGGACATTCCGTGCCGAGCGTTTATTTATTTATTTCACGAGGGGACATTCCGTGCCGAGCGTTTATTTATTTATCGCACGAGGGGACATTAAGTGCCAAGTATTTATTTATTTATTGCACGAGGGGACATTCCCTGCGGAGTGTTTGTGAGGTTATGCACGAGGGGACATTCCGTGCTGAGTGTTTAGCATTATTATTTTCCATTGTTCCTGTTTGCTATTTACTGCACTTGTTTTGGTGAGGATGAGAGTAAAGCACGAAGGGTTATGCCGTGCACTTGTTTTGGTGAGGATGAGAGTAAAAGCACGAAGGGTGATGCCGTGCACTTGTCTTTGCATTTTACTCCGTTGTTCTAAATTTGGATATTCCTACCGCTCTCTTACTGCATTTATTGGCAATATTTGATATTCCTCCTGTACTGCATGGCAATTTCTGAGTTACGGAATGAGTTCTGGTGGATAAATCTTGAGGAGATTTTAACCAAGGAATTTTTATTGAAAAGTATTATTGAAAAAGCAATGGTTTTGAAGTGATTATATTTGAATGACTTTTACATCGATGGTATATTTGAAAACTACTAGTCTTGCCTGATAATATTTGGAAGTCATTTTTGGGAAAGCACCTTTGGGATGTTTCGTATTTTTAAAGAAACTATGTTTTACATAATTCTCTCTATTAAATATACTTATATCTACTTTTGAAGAAAGTATGTTTTCAAAGGAAACTTTTCGATACTAAAATAATTTTATTTGCAAAAGTATTTCATATGAACTGCTGTTTAAAGATTTCTACCAATTATGGATTTTTAATGTCTAAGGCCCGATGTGAAAAAACCGACGTGGAGTTGAGTTATTGGTGTTCTCTACTGTGTTGTGTTTCCTTTCGACTCGTCTTGTTTTGGCTGTCCCTCTTTCTGTACACTTTTGTACTATTTCGTGATTGATTTCTGATTTCCTTCCGCTTTATATTGTCATTGTTGTAAATTATTCCGTGAAGTCTTAGATAGATGTAACGTTCGGTCATTTCTATATTCATTTTATTTATTTTATAGACCAGTGGTATCTTGACTAGTCCTCGTCACTACTCCACCGAGGTTAGTCTTGATACTTACTGGGCAGCACTGTGGCGTGGTCATACTACACTTCTGCACATTTTTGTGTACAGATCCAGGTATATATTGTAGTAGTTGTGTGGATGATTGCTGAGGAGCCTCAAGGTAACCTGCTGCTGCGTTCGCAGGCGTCGGAGTCACCTTCTTCGTATTTATTATTCATACACTGTTGTATTTATTTCCAAATAGTTGTACTTAGAAGTTGTAGAAGATTCGTAGAGCTTATGACTTGTACTACCAGTTTTGGGAAAGTTTGTACATTCTGTTGAGATTCTATATCAAGACTGTTAGTTTTCCTTTATTTATTGTTGTCATTTAGTAACTGCTAGGCTTACCTAGTCCCTAAGACTAGGTGCCATCACGATACCCAACAGAGCGAAATTGGGTCGTGACAAGTTGGTATCAGAGCTCTAGGTTCATAGGTGCTACGAGTCATAAGCGAGTTTAGTAGAGTCTTGCAGATCGGTACGGAGACGTTTGTATTTATCTTCGAGAGGTTACGAAACTATTAGGACAATTTCACTTCCTTCATTCCTATCGTGCGATTTTATTGATCTTGAAGCTTGAAATTATCGTTCCATTCTCTCACCGATGGTGAGGACACGAGCGGCGGTTCCTGATGGTGTTACCCCGAAGCAAATGTCTCAAGAGTCAGAGACAGAGGCCAACGAGGAGCACGTGCCGTAGTTAAGATGCATACCGGAGCAGCAGTTGAGGAGTCACCAATAGTTCTAGTTGGGGGACATGTACTGGGGGTACCTGTTGCTACCCAGGACTTCAGGAGACCTGAGCGCATTTTTGAGTATAAGTGGTGCATTGGCTCAGGCAAGGTTGATTCTAGTGCACCAGTTGCTTCACGGATCAGCGGAGGAGTTCAGACTCCCGCAGCCTACACTCCAGAGTAGCGAGATCATATTGGTCAGGTTCCAGTTGTTACGGCAGCACGACATGTGTTTCTGTTCAGCCCGTGGTTAGGACAGTAGCCTTAGAGGAAGAATACCTTGGACTTGAGAGGTACATAAAGTATCACCCTTCTATCTTTCAGTGGATTGGCGGCAGATGGTTCCCAGGGTTTCCTGGAGGAGTGTCACTATATTTTTCGTGCTTCAGGTATTGTGGAGACGAGTAGGTTTGTTTTTGTCATGTCTCAGGTTCAGAGTAGCAGGTGGATCAGTGGTGGCGACATATGAGTTGGGGTCGCCTGACCGAGTTAGCTTCACTAACATGGATTCAATTTTTGGAGATGCTTTGAGGGAGGTTGCACCTCAATTCCTTCAGAATGTACAGCGTGCGGAGTTTGAGCAGTTGCGTCAGGGCGATGTGTCACTACCAGAGCATGCCATTAGATTCAGAGAGTTGGCCAGACATGCACCTCGTTTGGTTGCTTCAGTTAGGATATGAGTCCATAGAGTTTTGAGAGATTCAGACATGATATTCGGTTCAGCGGGACTCGAGAGTTAGAGTAGGTTGCCTCATTTCAGCAAGTAGTAGGGATCGCTCGCCGGTTAGAGCGCATGTGGGGCCGGAAGTGAGAGGATAGACAAGATTAGGGAGAGAGTTCAGGGAGGCAATGAGGCCTTGTAGATCGGAGGAATCTACCGGTCCGTATTATGGAGGCAAGGCACGAGACGGTAGAAGTTTTGTGGGTCAACCAGTTCAGTTTGCATTACCAGCTTCACACGGGATTTCAGGTACTCATGGGTCTCAGAGGATTCGTGTTGTGTGTTTTTCTACAACCATGTCAGTAGAGAGATTGTTTTCAGTGTGGAGATGTTATCCACAGGGTGAGAGATTGTCCCAGGATTCAGATAGGTGTGTGGTAGTAGGGTATTCAGGTGAGTAGGGGGCGCCTAAGAGGGGGAGGCCCGGCCCGTTGATGTGTTACATATAGTAGGCCGGAGGCTGATGTGCCAGATATTATCACACAAGTATGTTTTTATGTGTTACAGAGGGGCACCGGCTGTATTTCATTATAGTTCTGCTGGTCGGGACGAGTTCCTTTATTTGTTGTTTCATTTATGAGTGAGTTCCATGTTTTGCACTCCATTTTGTGTTTGCTCCTGTTTGGAGATTCTATGAGTAGTAGCCCGTATCTATCGTTGCTTATTTCATTCTTGATAGTGGTGAAACTGGAAGTGAGTCCTTGTTGTTTTTCGTGGTAAGCTTTATTTGATTTTCCTGAGTATTTTGTTTACGAGTTGTGATTTGATATTCCATCGAGATGTGAGATCAACTAGCGTTATGATTTATCATGTGAGACCTATATGAGTTAGATTTATATTCAGAACAATAATGAATCATATATACCTACAATATTGGCAACAAACTACCGACAATATAGATTTACTATCAAACTTAATAAAAACCAATATAGAAGAATATCAAAGAACCAAAGATATAGAATACATAGAATATATATTAGAAAGCCTAAAAGAAATACTCAGATTAATTCCTCTACAGAAAGAATATTATGAAAAATCATTTAAATGATAATTAAGAAAACGACCCCACCCCAAATTGGTCTAAAGATTCTTGCTTCTTCATGAAATTTTCTTTTTCAACATAAAAATGGCCTATAAGAATTACACAAAAATCTGAAAATTTAAGCACATATATCAGAATAAATCATCTAAACTTTAACTAAAATAATTCTAAGCTAATAGGTACTCACTCACTTCAATTAAGTACATATTAACTCTTTTAGCCAATTCATCAAACATCTTGCATGCATGTTTTGTGAGTTAAACCACTTTGGTAAAGAATTATATCAACTCACCTCAAAATTTCTCGAGCCAATATGTAGGCCCCAGTCCAATTGACACCAGTCAAACAATCAATTCTACATCAACCAATGCATTTTAATTAATTTTAAAGTTTCACACCTAAACACGGGACTTTACTGTTGATACAAAAAAAGAAGGAAATTAACTATCCAATTTTTACCTACTACTACTGTAGGATAATTAAGAATAAGAAATTGTATATACCTGAGTTCAAAAATTAATAACCGGTAAAGAACCCTAAAATTTTATTTTTGATGTCTGCGTGCGTTGCGTGAACAAAACAGTGTTGCGTGCGTTGCGTGAACAAAACAGTGTTGCGTGCGTTGCGTGAACATAACAATATTCTGTTTCTATTTAATTCTTAAAGCCGTTTGTTTAATCCTTTGCCTTAAAGGGTTAAGGCTTGTCACATGGTTCCCTTCTTTTGTTTTTCCTTTTTTTTTTTTTGACTTAACTAATATTTAATCATACCTACTTTTAATAATTAATAATATTAATATTTCCCTTAATTGTATATCCAATTATTTATAAATAAAAAAGTAACTCAAAATCAATCACAAGGATTTAAATCCGTAATAGAAGTAAAATTTAGGATTATAAAATATATATATTTAGCGTGTCTTGAAATTTTTATAGATTTGAGGAGTGTTACAATCTTCCCTCCTTAAAAACATTCGTCCTCGAATGTTGTTGGGGCCTTATTCTTAAGCTAACAATCATTCCTTAGGTCCTTGAACCTCTTAAGTTTTCTTAGCACTACTCACTCTTCCAAGAGACTCAAAATTTTGGCTAACTCTCTAAATTTCAAAAATTTCGGCAGAGTTTCCCTTGTAAATTGGACTATCCAACAAAAAATATCCTGTCATAAATACCACAACTACACCAACAACAAGCAAATATACCATAACATGCCATTCAGAGGCACCATATACATCTCATAAATTAATTGCTCACACTCCGGCAAGGAGGTACCACAATAACTAACAAGAATCTAAAGCACAACACTTTAGCAAAAGCAACTCACTTTAATGAATTAAATATACTCTGGCATAAACTAAATTACTACAATAACTAAATATAATCTAGGAAGGACATAAACACTTGCTAACTTGTATTTAATAAAGAAAATATAAATAAGGAGCCAAACCTAGGTTTACATACCTTGTTCCTCAAATAAATAAGGATACTTCTTCCTCATATCTTCCTCGACCTCCCACGTAGCCTCTTTTGATCATGATTACTCCACAAAACTTTTACTGATGTTATATCTTTTGTTCTCAACTTTCTTACTTGCCTATCGAGAATTTCTATAGGTACCTATTCATAAGTCAAGCCTTCTTTAATTTCTATCGAATTGGCAGGTATTATATGCGATTCATCATGAATGTACTTTCTAAGCATAGACACATAAAAGACAGGATGAACAGAAGACAACTCAACGGGAAACACTAGCTCATAAGCCACATTTCCTTTCTTTTCTAGAATTTCATAAGGTCCTATAAATCTAGGACTAAGTTTCCCTTTCTTACCAAACCGCATAACTCCTTCATTGGTGAAACTTTCAAAAATACCTTGTCACCAACCATGAACCCTAAGTTACGATGCCTCTTGTCAGACTAAGACTTTTGACGGCTCTGAGCCGGTTTTAGTCTTTCTCTGATTAGCTGGACTTTCTCTAAAGCCTCACAAACAAAATCTGGACCAATCAAAGGCACCTCTGTTAGTTCAAACTAACCCACTGGAGACCTATATCTTCGCCCATACAATGCTTCATAAGAAGCCATACCAATGCTGGACTGATGGTTGTTATTGTAAGCAAATTCTATAAGTGGCAAGTGATCATTCCAATTACCTCCAAAATCTATAACACATGCTTGCAACATATCTTCGAGAGCCTAAATGGTCCTTTTCTGCCTGGCCATCGGTCTGTGGATGGAAAGTGGTGCTCAAATTGACCTTGGTACTTAATATTTTCTGAAATGCTTGCCAAAAATGCACCATGAACTGAGGGCCTCTGTCAGATATGATTGAAACTGGAGTACCATGTAATCAGACTATTCTTTGATGTACAACTGCGCATACTGCTCTGCTGAATCTATTATCTTTACTGGTAGGAAATGCGCGAACTTTGTCAGCCGGTCTACCATAACCCAAATTGAATCATGCTTATGGTATGTGCGAGGTAGACTTACTACGAAATCCATATTAATCAACTCCCATTTCCACTGTGGTATCTCTATATCTTGAGCTAGGCCACCAGGCCTCTAATGCTCGGCCTTGACTTGCTGGCAATTCAAACATTTAGCCACATGATCTGCTACTTTCTTCTCCATGCCTTTCCACCAATACAACTCTTTTAAGTCCAGATACATTTTGGTAGCACCTGGGTGGATAGAGTACCTCAAACTGTGAGCTTCTTCCATTATGGACTTCCTAAGCCCATCTACATCAGACATACATAACCGATCATTCAACTTCAAAACTCCATCACTTCCTAGGGTGAAAACAATGATTTCCTTGTTTCTAACTCCTTCTTTTAACTTCACTAAGTACGGATCTTCGTCTTTCTTAGCCTTAACATGCACAACTAGATAGGATTGCGCTAAGGCATAAGCAGTTATACCTCCTTCTTCGGTCTCATCCAATCTAATTTCATCATTTGCCAGTTTTTGAATTTCTCTACCCAAAGTTCGCCTTTGAACTGCAAGGTGGGGACACCCATTGACTTCCTACTAAGTGCATCTGCTACCACACTAGCTTTGATGGGGTGATAAAGAATATTGATGTCATAACCTTTCAATAGCTCGAGCCACCTTCTTTGTATCAAATTTAATTCTTTTTGCTTGAAAATGTACTGGAGGCTTTTGTGATCTGTAAACACTTGAGAATGCTCGCCATAAAGGTAGTGTCGCCATATCTTTAATGCAAACACCACTGCTGCAAGATCCATGTCGTGTGTGGGGTAGTTCTTTTCATGATTCTTTAACTGCCTGGAAGCATAAGCAATAACTTTTCCATTTTGCATAAGAACACAACCAAGACCAACTATGGAGGCATCACAATACAATGCAAACCCACCCGAACCTGTCGGCAAGGTTAATACAGGTGCAGTGGTCAACCTCTTCTTTAACTCTTGAAAACTCTGCTCACAAGAGTCTGACCACTGGAACTTTACTGCTTTCTGGGTCAACTTAGTTAATGGAGCTGCAAGTGAGGAAAATCCCTCTACAAACCTTCTATAGTAGCCAGCTAACCCTAAGAAACTCCTGATTTTGATTGGCGTTGTCGGCCTTGGCTAGTTTTTGACTGCTTCTATCATCTGAGGGTCTACTTTTATGCCTTCACTAGATACCACGTGGCGTAAGAATGCCATTGACTGCAACCAGAACTCACATTTTGAAAATTTGGCATAAAGCTCATTCTCCTTCAAGGTCTGCATGGCTATCCTGAGGTGTTCGACATGCTCATCCTTGCTCTTAAAGTATACCAAAATATCGTCTATAAACATGATAATAAAGGTATCAAGGAATGGCTTGAAAACTGTGTTCATGAGGTCCATGAATGCAGCTGGAGCATTTGTTAACCCGAAGGACATTACTAGAAATTCATAGTGCCCGTAGCGAGTTCTAAAGGCTATTTTAGATATATCCTCTTCGCTGATTCTCAACTGATGGTACCCCGATCTCAAGTCTATTTTTGAAAAGTACTTTGCACCCTAAAGTTGATCAAATAAATCATCAATTCTTGGCAGTGGGTACTTGTTCTTAATGGTAACTTTATTCAAATACCGATAGTCGGCGCACATTCTGAGAGACCTATCTTTCTTCTTGACAAATAGGACTGGGGCACCCCACGTTGAAACACTCGGCCTGATGAAGACCTTGTAAAGAAGGTCTTTCAACTGTTCTCTCAACTCATTAAGTTCTGCTAGAGCCATCCTATAAGGAGGTATAGATATGGGCGGAGTGCCTGGCATGAGATCGATGCCAAAGTCTATGATTCTTTTAGGAGGAAGTCCGGGGAGGTCATCTGGGAATTCTCTAACAACTACAGACTGAAGAGCTGGTGGTTCTGATTCTGGATTAATGATGTGATCCAAATAGGCGAGACACCCCTTACCGATCATTCGTTGAGCCTTAAGGTAAGAAATAAACTTACCTACCAGCGATGCTGAACCACCCTTCCACTATAAGACTTCTTCATTTGGAAATTAGAACCTGACTTTCTTGGCACGACAATATAACATGGAATTGAAGGAAGATAACCAATCCATACCCATGATGACATCAAAATCCACCATTTCTAACTCTATGAGATCGGCCTCGGTGCTGCGACCTTGGACTGAAACTGTACAACCTCTATAGTCTCTTATGGATTTTAGTGACTCACCAATTGGAGTAGATACTAGTAATGGCTCTCTAAGTTGTTCCGGTTCTAGCCTGAGGTTAATTACAAAGTATGGAGTCACATATGAAAACGTTGAACCTGGATCAATTATGGCATAAGCAGTATGTGAGCAGACTAGAAGTATACCTGTAATAACCTCTGCAGATGCCTCTGCACTCCGACGATCAAGTGTATCAAACAAACGGGGCTGCCCCCCTCCCTGAGTAACTCGATCTGCACCTCTGCCTGCCCCATGTCCGGTCTGATTATGAGAACCCCGAGCCTGAGGTGGTGCAACTGCAGTAGATGAGGAGCTAGAAGGACGAGTTGATCCACCACTGAAATTAAGTTGAAACTTTAGGCAGTTGGCTTTTATATGAAAAATGTCTCCACAATGATAGAAACCATGAAACTCGAGCTTGCACTAACCTTAATGTTTCCGCTTACATGTTCCACAAAGACCTTGTTGTTGTGAATGTTGCTCAGCATGACTCTGGCTATGTGAGGATGATGTCCTAAAATCCTGATTCTGGTGAGACTGGTTTCCATAACTCTAGGTACGTTTGAAGGAAGACCCACCACCTGACTGATGACTAGACTGAGCTGGTGCTAATGACTCCTTATTAGAGGAACCCCATCCACCTCCGCTGGATGCACCATCAAACCTGCCCGCTGTCCGGGCTTTCTTGTTATGCTCCTTTTCTTCTCTCCTTTGTTGTCTGTCTTTTTCTAAGTGCTTAGTGAATTCCAAAACAAAGGAGAAGGTTGTCATTCCTACCGATGCAGTTGATGTCGTATCCTTAATATGGTATTCCAAATTGCCAATAAACCTGTGAATCTTTGCTTTTTCTATCTTAACCATGTGAGGAGCATGCTTAGCTAACCTTATGAATTCCATGTAGTACTCTTGCACACTTTTATTCCCTTGCTTGAGTTGTTCGAACTCTGTAGACTTAGCTTTCCTATCCTTTTACGGGATAAAGTCAGCCATGAAGGCCTCTTCAAATTCTTCCCAAGTAGGCGGACCATCATCTTCATCTCTTTCCTTTTCCCACATCTCAAACCAAGTGCCAACCACATCTCTAAGCTGGTAAGCAGCCAGATCCACATCTTCATCATCAAATGCCTTCATTGCTCGGAGGGCTTTCTTGACACCCTCCAGCCACAACATTGGATCTTCATCAGCTATAGAAGCATGGAAAAATGGAGGACTCAACTTCAAAAATTCATTCATTGTTGAGGACTCAGAACTGTTCTGTCTATTTTATTGAGGTGGAATCTCATATCTTCTCTCGTTCTGGTTGGCCATGAAGGCTTTAAACATCTCCATAGTACTGTTGATAGCATTAAACATCTGACCCACCTTTGGAGATATAACTGTCTGAGCCAGAGCTGCTGTTAGGGGCGGCACTGGATCCTGAGGTATTGGATCATCATGTTCCACCCCTTCTTCATGTTCAACCCGGGGTACTTGAACCCCCTTTGTGGATTTACTCTTCCTTTTCTGAGTTGAAGCCTTCTTAGTTCTACCTTGAGCCATAATAGTAACAATAGTTTCTTGAGTAGCATCTTGAGTGTCAGTGTCAAAGTTGCGAGTACGAACTGCGAGTTTTGGAGAAACGAATACATTAGATAATTTCTTAGAGGTAGGATCTACTGCACGCTCTATAGTATGAAGAAAGAATGAGACTTTTCCTAAATGCTTGTAGCCTCCTGTTTATAAGTATGGCGTGCTTCATACCATAAACAAGACTATACTCATACGACTTCATAGACCCTTAGGACTCCATAAACCCGACGCTCTGATACCAAGTTTGTCACGATCCATTTTCTAGACAAGCCGGGACCGGCACCCGCTCACTAAACATGACCGAGCAAACCATCTTCGCTTATCAAATCTATTATAACTTCAAACTTTATATGCCACAAGGCAATACTGTAACCAAATACTTTTAATTAATTTGAATATCTAAAATAAACCAACTCTAAAACTTTATTCGTAGTAACCAATGAAATACTGCTAAGTTATTATCAAAAACATCTGAATATTAACCCACCGATTGTGTCTATGAAGCCTCTACTGATAAACTGACGCACTGCTCAGGACATGAGATTTCCTAGCCAGTTCTCTAAGTAAACAAAGAAATAGCTAAGTAAATATGACTCTAAGGAATACTCCACGAACAAAAGCGGAGCTCACAAATAGCATTAGAAGAGAGGGAAGTCCTAATCTGTAGCCTGCTCGCCTGCAAAACAGGTTCCTACGTTGTACCGGAGACCAACATAGGTTCCCAAAAGAGAACGTCAGTACCACCATTGTACTCAGTGAGTCTCAACGACAGGGGACTAACTTTAATAACATATCCATTATGAGCAAAGATTCTAAATGCAGGTAAAACCTAAAGCTTGTAAGAACAATTATAAAATAATTGCATAATAGCAGTTTATGAATATTCTAAAAGAAATTCTTTTCTTTTTTATTTCTTATAAAAAAATTCACTTTATACTTTGGGAGTTTCAACTATCCTGACTTATTTCTGTCTTAGTCACCGTGTGATCAGCATGGGTTCGATCCCAACCTGATCGAATATGCCCAATCCACGAGGTGCCACTCGCTTCATGGTTCCCAGCGCTCATGTATCATACCTTAGCCTGACTAAGTAAATTCTCAGCAGTGAGACCCTCGGCTCGTGTGCTCCCTACTTTGGCACAAGTAGTTTCAGGAAGTCAACGCTTTGGTCAGGACCCTCGGCCTGGACGATGATCCCTTCTCGATATAAATGATACTCCCAAAAATCTTTTCTTTCTAAAACTTCTGATGATTCTATAGATTTGAGGAATGTTAGAAACTCCGGTCTAAGGCATGCTGATGATTCTAGTCTAGTACTTGGAATAAGTAGTACACCAAACGCGCCAATATATTGTCTGAAACAGGACTAATTTTTTCACTAGCTCGCATTGCAATAACCATTGCTAGGTCCTCCAATTTGTTTTCCATGGCATCCGCATAAGCCATTAGTAGTTGAATTATACAAATTTGATGATTAATTTTCATGTCCAGAATTGTCAGGACTAGTGAAGGTTGAAATTGTGTGATTAACATATCATCAAGTTCACATATTATTACTATATAATTAAGAATAATTAGTTGAGAGTGGGAAATATTTGCTAGACTAGAAAATACAGTGTATTAAGAATAGAGTTTAACTATTAATAGGCAAACACGAAAGAGTTTTATACTATCAGGTTACTAAAAGATAACTATAAATAATTATTCATAAAAATTAGGATAAGCAACCCGAAAAACAAAATAAATCAAGTTACGACACGTCAAAATACATTGATCATGACACTACTCTAGCCTTGTATATAAATTAATAGCATGTTTGGCCAAGCTTT
Source organism: Nicotiana paniculata (assembly GCA_005239505.1). NCBI lineage: Eukaryota > Viridiplantae > Streptophyta > Magnoliopsida > Solanales > Solanaceae > Nicotiana > Nicotiana paniculata. The sequence continues at coordinate 31,298 of ML346876.1, read as the reverse complement.
TTTTGGGCATTTGCATCTATACCCGCTTTTTATGTCACGTTTTAACTTGTGCCCGCTTTGCAAAAAAAAATTTCAAGTGTACCCGCTTTTTCGTATAACTTCAGCATACGGGGCTGAAGTAGCAAAGGCAATCACACAAAACTTCAACATTCTAGTAGACGGGTCTGAAGTAGCAAGTGTGCTGAACCAAGAGAGCTGAAGTTTTTGTTTTTGTAACTGGCGAACTTCAGCTCTAGAGTTGAAGTTTTTGTTTTTGTAACTGGCGAACTTCAGCTCTAGGGCTGAAGTTTTTGTTTTATAACTGACGAACTTCAGCTCTAGAGCTGAAGTTTTTGTTTTGTAACTTACGTAATTATTTATAATTTATTTTTAAATAATCTGATAAACATATTTATGGCAATCATCCCATGAACTGAAGTTTCATAGCAGTACCAACAGCAACAGAAGAAAGAAGAAGAAGAAGAAGAAGAAGAAGAAGAAAAAGAAGGAGGAGGAGGAGAAGGAGGAGGAGAAATGTGGCTGAAGTTATTTAAAAAGTGGATACAAGTTAAAAGTTTAAAAAAAAAAGGGTATCGGTTAAATGGGGGCGACCAAATATGGCGCCCCGTGCAATTTTTATCTTTTTTTTTTTTGGGTCAAAAGTGCTTTTTTGACCAAAAGTATTTTTGGCAAAAAATTGAGGTGTTTGACTAAGCTTTTGGAAGGAAAAAAAATACTTTTGAGGAGAAGCAGAAAAAAGTAGTTTCTTTCCAAAAGCGCTTTTCTGAGAAGCACTTTTGAAAAAAAAAATACTTAGAAGCAGTTTTCAAAAGCTTGGTCAAACACTAATTACTGTTCAAAAGTGCTTTTTAAAATTAATTAGCCAAATATAAATTGCTTCTCACCAAAAACATTTTTTTTAAAGTACTTTTTAAAAAACACTTCTCAAAATAAGCTTATTTTAGAAGCTTGACCAAACAGGTTATAAATCCTTACGAAAAATGCATGTAAAGCACATCGAATTTATTACGTATTTTCCTTTTCTCTTAGTGTGAGAGTGCACATGATGCAAACGTAACCTCCATAGATTGGTTTATATACACAAAGAAACTTTAGATATATGTTGCGGAAATTATGAGATCATTCTTATTCATGGAAGATATACAATCACCAAATGAATCATTTAAAATATAAATTAAGGAAAGTAATTTCGAACTATAGATTAGGCAAAACTTTTATTTCCTTGTCATTTCGTAAAGCCAGCAGACAATACCTAACCTGTCATGTGTATCTGCAAATAGTGGTGAAGCCAGAAAATTCAATAAGGGTGTTCAAACTTTTGTCATTGGATTATGTAAAAATATTCAAAATCTATTTTTAATCAATAACAAGTAATATTTTACTTTATACAGAGTATAATTTTCCGATGAAGAATGGTCAATTGACCACCCTTGAAGGAACGTAGCTTCGCCCCTGTCCGCAAAAAATAACAATATTTGATACAACAGAAAATGTTAACATGCCTTGGAAATATGATGATAATATATAGCAAAATACTTATAAAATCCTCAAAATGATTTAGTGGACAACAATATACTGTATATATTGATTATATATTGTTTATACTTGCCTTTTCCCTAATTATTCTGTACTTACTTTACTTTGGGTTGTTATGAACAGGGGCATACGTAACAATTTTTGTAAGCGGTGTCAAAATTTATAGAAGAACGAGAAATTATAACTTTAATTATCATATTTCTAGACAAGAAATAGCTTTAATCTATTGGTTTTGTTGAGTCTTAAGGTAGAAAAAACCCTAAATTAAATTTTACTTCATCACAATTTTTAACCACATAGATTCTCTCAAATATTTGCCAAAAAATGCACTAGTTGAGGTTAAAACCTTTGACCTCTTAGAGCAAAACCAAGCACATAACTAATGTACCAAAAAATAATTTATTTCAAGTATCCTTTTTTTCTACTTATCTGCTTCCTCACTATTAACACATATACTTAATAAAAAAATCCGACGAAACGATATTGTGTGACATCGCTTCGATACATGTGCATCTGCCCCTGAATATGAAGTTTTGTAGGAACTATAATATTGTACCCCACCATATCCAAATTCAAGGCCTCTTTAAATGGCACATGTAATGGAGAATCATTTTAGGCTCAAATATATATATCAATTTTGGATCAACCTTCCTTGTCATCATTGAAAGCATTAGTGTCCACAATCCAAACATAACAAGCTCTCCCTTAGAGTTACATGAGTTCCTTATTTTACATGCATAAACACACACTTAATTTTCCATGCTTTTTTTTCCCCTTTTCTGAAGACATCAAAAGCGAGATGTTTTGGATTGGAAGAAAGAGAAAATTACACCATAATGAGAAAATTAGGTCATATTCTCAACAATGAGGCTCCTTTAATATGCTAGAATTTGTATAGGTACATAATAAAAGGCTAATGACGACGACAATTACGAAAACTCTACCTCAACTTGAATCTGATATCAGTTATATGAATTTTCACTTTATATGTCACTCAATTTAACCTCGTCTTATAAATCCAATAATATTAGGAATTGAATTAGAAATAAATAAAAAGAAGTACTGTAAGGGACAATCTGGTGCACTAAGTTCCCGCTATGAGCAGTTTCGAGGAAAGGGTCGGATTATAAGGGTCTATTGTATGCCGTCTTATCCTGTATTTCTGCAAGAGGTTGTTTCCACGGCTCGAATCTGTGACCTCCTAGTTACATGACAGCAACTTTACCAATTATGCAAAGGCTCTCCTTCAAAAAAGTACTATAGTTTATCTATATTTTCTACTAGCTTATAAATACCTGGCATCACTAGAAGACTCGTGGAAAATATTGGACCTAAAGTAAGTGTATTCATCTGGAGGTCGGTATATGACATGATCAAACTATCTCAAATGACATTCTCTCATTTTATCATTAGTGTATGTTATTTGCACCTTCGGTGAATATGATCATTTTTAATGTTACCTAGTCTAATATTGATACATATCTATCTTAACTTCCTCGTGTCTACCATGTTCGAATATGTTAAACTTTAGATACCCAACATTCTCTCCACTTATACAACATTGTGTTGGTCTTAATAATAGACTGATGACACAAAACATAATTAATTGCTGGTTAGAATTCTTTTTATTTTAATTTTGGTAAAAGTACAAAAAATGATCAAGACAAAAATCATAATAAATCTTGAATGAGACTAGTCTAGCAAAGGAGGAGACTTTGGTCAATGTAGAAACTAAAAACAAAGGATAAGATGCAGTATTGGTCCGAGAATAACAAAGGTCCCTCGTAATTGGATAAGTTTGTCATATCTCATGTATGCTTCTGAATATCTCCTGATTGGATAAGTTTGTCCTATCTCATGTATGCTTATGAATATCTCCTGATTCATTATAGAGTTATCCGAATTAGTAAAAGATGAATAGATCAAAGTAATACCATAATTATTTATGTGCTAACGTGGGCGTCAAATTAGTTATTCATAAAACGGTACAGTTGAATTTGTAACGTGATTTATAAACACGTGAATTAAATTGATCCGAGAAAATAAAATAGTGAAGAACAAAATTTAATAAATAAGAATAATTGACGAAAAGAAGAGTCTACGCTTTGAATTGAACTTCTTAGGAAACAAGAATAATATCTAGAACTAAATTCTGGTAGAACAATGTTTAGCAGAAAAAATGAGTAATATTAGCCTTTTTTCATACAAGTATTTCGTGTCCATCAATAAGTATGAATTTTTCTATTTATAGCTAAATTAGAGGAGACAAGATCCACAAATCAAGACCCCCTTTAAGGTGAATAAAGACCTATTTTGATAGCAGCATAACAGTTGACTGTAAATACTAGAATTCTCTGTAACGGTTGCTCCTTTAATGCTATCTTCTTCAACCAGAACCTTGCTTTCAAATTCTCCTCTCGGGTTTTAATGTCACCGAAACTCATACAACATTGGTCACATGCTTATACTCAGGGTCAGCTATTTGCTGACTCATATTCTACATGTCTTTATTGCCTCGTGTCAACTCGACGAACGTCCACCTATTATTCGTTAATTTTATCTCATAATACATAAGCATAAGTGGACACCATATTATACATTGGAAGAAGAAACCAAATTCGTGTTTGTAATAAATCAGGATAATACACATCCCTGGAAGAAGTTCTTAATCGCAGTTTTAACATCAATCAATAATAATATCCCTACATGTTACGATCTGAATTCCCACCGTCGGGGTCATGATAACGCCTAACATTCACTTGCTAGACACGCCAACGTTAGAGAATCATTAGCTAATTACTTTACATTTCAGTAATTAACAACAAATAAGCTATAACGAGTTGAAATGAGTGCGAAAATATACAACGACCTCAATATATATTACTATCCAGAACCTAGAATCACAATTCACGAACTTCTAAGATTTTTCTACAAGTAAATGTCTGAAAGAAATACAACTGTTTTCGAAACAAAAGAAACAGTAAAATGAAATGTATAAAAGGGGGCCTGCAGACGCTGATAAGTCTACCTTGGGTCTCCTAACAAGTGGATCCTACAACCAACCTCTCGATCAGCTCGGACCAGTTCCAAAATCTACACAGAAAGTTCAGGGTGCAATATCAGTACAACCGACCCCATGTACTGGTAAGTACCGAGCCTAACCTCGATGAAGTGACGAGGCTACGGCTGGTCACTCACAATATAGCCTGTATGCAGTATATATAATAAAATCATAAAAGGAAGACAAAATAGAATAAAGTAGTAACTTGCAAGAAATAACTACAGTTCTCAGAAGTAATTCAACAGCGTTCGGATATTACCAACCCTTAAGTGCAATTAAGACTACCGTACAACTAACACAGTTCAGGGAAAACATAAACAATATAGGTTGTTGCGGCGCGCAACCCAATCCCACCGTACATGTCATATTCCTCCCTTATTTCCTCATAATAGCATAACAACAAAATATAAATAAAAGTGTTGCAGCGTGCAACCCGATCCCACAATAACACAATCATAGTTCGCCCTTATTCCACCACACAATCCACCCTTATTACACCTGTTGCAGCGTGCAACCGTTCCCACCGTACAATATCAATTCACCCTTATTCTACCTAAACTTACCACCCTTATTCCACCTGTTGCAGCGTACAACCCAACCCCGCCATATCAATATTAATTACTCAGTATGTACAGAAATTTCACAATGTAAATCACAGAAACCCTTCACAATACTTAAACTCCAAACCGAAACAAATAGAAACTTGTACACCATGAAAGTTCACACAAGTACTACTACACACCGAGACCAATTCAGAATATACAACAAAAGGGTACCGATAAACCAACTTAAGCAAATAATAGGAGATAGTGAATTATAGGAGGAACAAATATCATGAGTATAAAAAAAAGTCTAACACGTAGCAATTAGGTATGAAAACACAATTAGAGCATGTAGCACTTAAGATAGGGAAATAGGCAATATGAGAAAAATGGGAAAAATAGGGAAAACAGATAATTTGGCAGTGCATAAGTACTCGTCACCTCACATATATGCCGCTCACATGGAATACACATAAAAAATAGTTCGAGGGTTGATAATTCCCTCAAGTCAAGTTAGGCACAACACTTACCTCGCTGCAAGGGTCACTTAATGCTCAATCACAGGTTTTTCTCTAGAATTCGCTTCCAAACCACTCGTATCTATCCAAAATTGACTCAATAATGTCAATTATTGCTAAATGAATCAATTAAAATGCATAAATTTAGATTCTCCAAACTTCCCTCCAAAAAGCCAAAAATTGACCCTAGGCCCGCTTAGTCAAAACCTGAAGTTCGGGCCAAAATCCATTCACCGCTGATCCCAATTGTGTAATTTGTTTTGAAATTCAACCTCAATTTGAGGGCTAAATTCCCATTTTGCAAAAAATCTCTAATTCTACCCAAACCCCCAATTTCCACCATGAATATCCTAGATTCTAGGTTGAAATCTCACGAATGTGATGTGTAATTGAAAGAAAGTGGGTTAGAATCACTTACCAACAAATTGATAAAGAAGAAGTCTTGAAAAAATCGTCTCTAAGGTTTTAGGTTTTGAAAATTTGGGAAATGAGCCAAAAATCCCGTCAAAGTCCTATTTCATCAGCTGCAGATGTCGCATTTGCGACCTGGGCTTCATAAATGCGAAGCCAACAAATGCGAGAAAAGCTTCGCAAATGCAAACAAAATTTTTGCAAATTGCGGAAATCTTAGGATCATAAATGCGACCCATGTCTTCGCAAAGGCGAAGAATCCCCCTCCCCAGCTCCCATCGCAAATGCGAAACTATGTTCGCAAATGCAGTTAATGGCCTAGCACAAATGCGACCTTATTGTCGCAAATGTGAATCTTGGCTGACCCAGGAATACTTCGCAAATGCGAATAAATGGTTCGCAAATGCGGACGTGACAGAAAATGGGGATGTTTGCAAATGTGAACTCCCAGAAAATGTAGATTCCAGCAATTATTCTAAGTCTAATTCACTCCATTGCATATCTGAAACTCACCCGAGCCCTCGGGGCTCCTAACCAAATAAGCACACAAGTCTAAAAATATCATACGAACTTGCTCGCTTGATCAAAATACCAAAATAACACCTAAAACTACGAATTGAACACCAAATCAAATGCATTTTTTCAAGAAACCTTTGAAACTTCTATTTTCACAACCGGACGTCCGAATCACGTCAAACCAACTCCGTTTTTCATCAAATTTCACAGACAAGTCATAAATATGATATTGAACCTATATCGGGTTCCGGAACCAAAATACGGACCCGTTATCCCAAAAGTCAAACTTTGGTTAAACATTCCAAATTCATTAAACTTTCAAGTTTCAAATTTCTACATAGTCCGATATCTCGGGCTAAAGACTTTCGATTTCGATTCGGGCATACGCCCAAGTCCCAAATAACGATATGGACCCACCGGGACCGTCAAAACATGAATCCGGGTCCATTTACCAAACATATTTATCGAAGTCAACTCAAATGAAGTTTTTAGGTAAAATTTCTTATTTTATCAGTTTTTAACATAAAAGCTTTCCGGAAAGATGCCCAGACTGCACATGCAAATCGAGGAAGGTTAAAATATGACTTTTAAAGGCCTCAGATCACAAAATTAGGTTTAAATCATAAGATGACATATCGGGTCATCACATTCTCTACTTCTAAAACAATCGTTCATCCTTGAACGGACATAGAAAAGTACCTAAACTGGTGAATAGGTGGGGATATCTACTCCGCACGTCTGACTCGGACTCCCAAGTAACCGCCTCGACGAGCTGACCTCTCCACTGCACTCTGACTGAAAAATAACTCTTTGACCTCAACTGACAAACCTGCCAGGCTAGAATAGCCACCGGCTCCTCCTCGTAAGTCAAATCCTTGTCTAACTAGACAGAGCTGAAATCTAACATGTGGGACAGATCGCCGTGATACTTCCGGAGCATGGACACATGGAATACCGGGTGAACTGTTGATAACCCCGGAGGCAACGTAAGCCTGTAAGCCCCCACTCTCTCGAGAATCTCAAAAGGTCTGATATACCTAGGGCTCAACTTTCCCTTCTTTCCAAACCTCATGACACCCTTCATGGGTGATACCCGGAGCAACACTCTCTCACCGACCATGAATGCAACATCACAAACTCTACAGTCGGCATAACTCTTATGCCTGGACTGAGCCTCTGCGAAGTCGATCCTGAATAATATTGACCTTATCCAAGGCTTCCTGTACTAGATATGTACCCAACATTCGAGCCTCCCTGGCTCGAACCACCAAACTGGAGACCGACACCGCCTACCGTATAATGCCTCACAAGAAGCCATTTGAATGCTCGACTGGTAGCTGTTGTTGTAGGCGAACTCTGCAAGGGGCAAGAACTAATCCCACATTCCTCTGAATTCTATAACACATGCACGGAGCATATCCTCCAAGATCTGAATAGTACGCTCGGACTGACCGTCCGTCTGAGGATGAAACGCGGTGCTCAATTCAACCGGCATGCCCAAATCATGTTGTACTGCCCTCCAGAAGTGCAAGGTGAACTGCGTACCTCGATCAGAAATGATAGACACGGGCACACCGTGAAGACATCTGATCTGGCGGATGTAAATCTCGCCAACCGCTCCGAAGAATAGGTAACTGCCACGGGAATGAAATGCGTTGACTTAGTCAACCTGTCCAAAATGACCCAAATGACATTGAACTTCCTATGAGTCTGTGAGAGTCCAACAACGAATTCCTTAGTGACACGCTTCCATATCCACTCAAGAATATCTATCCTTTGAAGCAAACCACCAGGTATTTGATGCTCATACTTCACTTGCTGATAATTCAGGCACCGAGCTACATAAGAAACTATATCCTTCTTCATCCTCCTCCACCAATAATGCTGCAACAAGTCCTGATACATCTTGGCGGCGCTCGGATGAATAGAATACTGGGAACTGTGGGCCTCCTCAAGAATCAACTCACAAAGTCCATCCACATTAGACACACAAACACGACCCTGCATCCTCAAGACTCCGTCATCACCAACAGTAACCTGTTTGGAACCACTGTTCCGCACTATGTACCTAAGGACCAACAAATGAGGGTCATCTATTACCGGTCTCTAATACACTCAAACAAGGAAGACCAAGCGACTGTGCAAGCTAGAACACGACTAGGCTCTGATATATCCAACCTCACAAATTGATTGGACAAAGTATGAACATCTTATGCAATCGGCCTCTCACCGACCATAATGAACGCAAGGCTGCCCATACTCACTGCCTTTCCACTCAGTGCGTCGGCCACCACATTAGCCATCTCGGGATGATACAAGATGGTGATATCATAGTCTTTAAATAGCTCCAACCACCTCCTCTGCCTCAAATTGATATCCTTTTGCTCGAACAAATATTGAAGGCTCCGATGATCAGTGAAAACCTCGCACAACACGCCATAAAGATAGTGCCTCCAAATCTTCAGCGCATGAACAATGGCTGCCAACTCTAAATCATGGACATGGTGATTCTTCTCATGAACCTTCAACTGCCGCAATGCATATGAAATCACCCTTCCCTCCCGCATCACAATATACCGTGTAAGATCCTTAACCTGTGGGCAACACCAACACCGACGTTGTAGTCAGACCAGTCTTGAGCTTCTGAAATCTCAACTCACACTCGTCTGACCATTTGAAAGGGGCAGCTTTCTGGCTCAACCTGGTCAATGAGGATTCTATAGGTGAAAACCCCTCCATAAATCGATGGTAACGACCCGCCAAACCCAAGAAACTCTTAATCTTCGTAGCTGATGTGGGTCTAGGTCAGTCTTGGACTGCCTCAATCTTCTTAGGATCTACTTGAATGCCCTCTGCTGATACAACGTGCCCCAAGAAAGCGACTGAATCCAACCAAAACTCGCACTTTGAAAATTTAGCATACAACTGGTTGTCTCTCAGAGTCTGAAGCACAATCATAAGGTGCTGCTCATGCTCCTCTCGACTGCAGGAGTAGATCAAATATCTTCAATAAACAAAATCACAAAGGAGTCCAAATAAAGCTTGAACATTCGATTCATCAAATCCATACATGCTGCGAGGGCATTAGTCAACCCAAAGGACATCCCTAGAAACTCATAATGCCCATACTGAGTCCGAAAAGCTGTCTTAGGCACATCAGATGCCCTAATCCTCAAATGATGGTAGCTAGATCTCAAATCAATCTTCGAAAACACCTTGGCACCCTGAAGCTGATAAAATAAGTCATTAATCCTCGACAATGGATACTTGTTCTTGATGGTGACTTTGTTCAACTACCGATAATCTATGCACATCCTTATCGACCCATCCTTCTTCTTCACAAACAACACAGGTGCACCTCAGGGTGAGACACTAGGTCTAATGAAGCCCTTATCAAGCAAATCATACAACTGTTACTTAAACTCCTTCTACTCTGGCTGGGCCATATGGTATGGCGGAATGGAAGGTTGAGTGCCCGGAGCCAAATCAATAAAGAAATCAATATCCCTATCGGGTGGCATCCCCGAAAGGTCTGTAGGAAATACCTCTGGAAACTCACGAACCACGGGCACGGAATCCATAGAAGGAACCTCTGCACTAGAATCACAAACATAAGCTAAATAAGTTAGACACCCCTTCTCGATCATACTCCGAGCCTTCATATAAGAGATAACCTTGATGGTAGAATGTCTAGGAGTCCCTCTCCACTCTAATCGAGGCAATATCGACAAGGCTAAGGTCACCGTCTTGGCGTGACAGTCCAAAATAGCATGATAAGGTGACAGCCAATCCATACCCAATATCACATCAAAATCAACCATATCGAGGAGTAGAAGATTTACCCTAGTCTCAAGACTCCCAATAGTGACCACACACGAGCGATAAACACGATCTACAACAATAGCCTTTCCCACAGGTGTGGACACATATATAGGAGCACTCAAAGTATCACGAGGCACAACCAAGTATAAAGAAAAATAAGATGACACATAGGAGTAAGTATAGCCCAGATCAAATAGAACTAAAGCATTTCTACTGCAAATTGAAATAGTACGTGTAATAACAACGTCGGATGACTCAGCCTCAAGCCTGGCTAAAAAAGCATAACATCGGGGTTGGGCCCCACCACTCTGAACCATATCCTTGGGACGGCCTCTAGCTAGCTGGCCTCCACCTATAGCAGCCTGACCTCCACCTCTAACAGTCTGGCCCCTACCTCTGACTGCCTGACCCCTTCCTCTGGCTGGCTGAGCAGACGGGGCAGCAACTGGTGCCGGAACCATGGTACGAGAATCCTGATGCTGTGGCGGAATGCTCAGTAATCTCGGACAGGTCCTCTTTATATGCCCATAACCACCACACTCGAAACATCCATCCTAGTACCGTGGAGATGGAAGTTGAGACTGACCCGAACAAGCCGGATGACCATGGTAATAACTCTAAATAGGAGGTGCACTGTATGCTTGATGTCCAGAAAGAGGCACATAAGGACCACGACTCCCTCAAGCGCTGTAGGATGCTTGAAGCGATAAATGAAACGGCCGGGAAGAATGGCCCTTACCAAAAATACCCCTGCCTCCAGATGAGGCACCGCTGAACCCACCGGAATGACGAGGTCTCTTATGAGACCCCTGACCTCCCTGTCCAAGAACCAACTCGACTCGCCTGGCGACATTGGCAGCCGCCTGAAAAGAAATCTCACTCCCGATCTCCTTAGCCATCTACAATCTAATAGACTGAGCAAGTCTGTCAGTAAACCTCCTCACCCTTTCTCTCTCTATAGGAAACAAAAGAAGATCATGACGGGCCAAATCCAAAAAATGGGTCTCGTACTGAGTAACAGTCATACTGCCCTGTTGGAGATGCTCGAACTGACGATGATGCTCCTCTCTTAATGTAATAGGCAGAAACTTTTCTAGGAAGATCTGAGAGAACTGGTCCAAGGTAAGAGCAGGCGACCCAACTAGTCTAGTCAACAAATAATACCTCCACCATTTCTTGGCAGAACCAGTCATCTGAAATGTAGCAAAGTCGACCCCATTAGTCTCCAATATACCCATGTTCCGTAGCACCTCATGACAGTTGTCAAGATACTCCTAGGGATCCTCTGAAGTAGCACCGCTAAAATGAACTGGAAAGAGCTTGGTAAACCTGCCCAATCTCCACAAAGCCTCGGAAGACATAGCTGACCCATCACCGGTCTGTGCCGCAACAACCGGATGAGCTACTCCGACTGGATGAGCTGCTGGAGTCTGGTACCGGGGAGCCATTTGCTCCGGAGTGTGAGAAGCAGGAGTCTAGGCTCTTCCTCCAGCCTGAGAGATGGTTGGTGCCATGGGAAATGCGCCAATCTGGGCCACACTCTCCACAAGGCCCACCAAACGGACCAAAGCATCCTGAAGCACTAGGGTGTCCTCTGGCACGGCCTCGGCCTCGACCTCTGCCCCTCGAGGAGCTCCAGTTGAGGCTCTGGCTGCTTCTCGGCTGAAGATGCGGTACGTGTTCTCGCTATCTGCGAGTGAATAAGAGTAGAAGAGTTCAATCAGTATTGAGTAAACAAAATCGCACGACAGAGAAGAATAGAGGTGAAATTTGTCCCTAAACTTCATATCCTCTGGGAGATAAGTACAGACGTCTCCGTACCGACCCCCCAGACTCTACTAAGCTCATTCGTGAATTGTGAGACCTAAGCAAGCTAGTGCTCTGATACCAACTTGTCACGACCCGAATTCACACCGTTGGGGTCATGATGGCGCTTAACATTCACTTGCTAGGCAAGACAACATTAGAGAATCATTAGCTAATTCCTTTACATTTTAGTAATTAACAATAAATAAGCTATAACGAGTTGAAATGAGTGCGGAAATATATAAACGCCTCAATATATATTACTACCCAGAACATGGAGTCAGAATTCACAGACTTCTAAGATTTTTCTACAAGTAAATGTCTGAAAGAAATACAACTGTTTTTGAAATGAAAGAAACAGTAAAATGAAATGTATAGAAGGGGACGTCAGGGCCTGCGAAAGCCGACATGTCTACCTTGGGTTTCCTATCAGGTGGATCCTACAACCAACCTCTCGATCAGCTCGGACCAGCTCCAAAATCAGCACAGGAAGTTCAGAGTGCAGTATCAGTACAAGCGACACCATGTACTGGTAAGTGCCGATCCTAACCTTGACAAAGGAGTGACGAGGCTACTTCACTCACAATATAGCATGTATGCAGTATATATAATAAACGCAGAAAAGGAAGATATAATAGAATAAAGCAATAATGCAAGAAATAACTACAGTTCTTAGAAGTAGTTCAACAACGTTCAGATACTACCAATCCTTAAGTGCAATTAAGACTATCGTACAACTAACACAGTTCAGGGAAAACATAAACACATAGGTTGTTGCGGCGCGCAACCCGATCCCACCGTACATGTCATCTTCCTCTCTTATTTCCTCATAATAGCATAACAACAATATAAATAAAACTGTTGCGGCGTGCAACCCGATCCCACCATATCACAATCACAATTCACCCTTATTCCACCACACACTCCACCCTATTACACTTGTTGCAGCATGCAACCCGTTCCCACCGTACAATATCAATTCACCCTTATTTCACCTGTTGCGGCGTGCAACTCGACCCCCGCATATCAATATTAATTACTCAGTATGTACAGAAATTTCACAATGTAAATCACATAAACCCTTCACAATACTTAAACTCCAAACCAAAACAAATAGGAAACTTGTACACCATGAAAGTTCACACAAGTAGTACTACACAGCGAGACCAATTCAGAATATACAACAAAAGGGTACGGATAAACCAGCTTAAGCAAATAATAGGGGACAGTGAACTATAGGAGGAAAAAATATCATGAACAGAAGGAGACAATGTCTAACACGTAGCATTTAGGCATGGAAACACAATTAGAGCATGTAGCATTTAAGATAGGGAAATAGGCAATATGAGAAAAATGGGAAAAACAGGAAAAACATATAATTTAACGGAGCATAAGTACTCATCACCTCACATATACGCTCACATGGAATACACACTGCGAATAGTTCGAGGGTTCCTAATTCCCTCAAGTCAAGTTAGGCACAACACTTACCTCGCTCCAAGGGTCACTCAATGCTCAATCACAACTTTTCCTCTAGAATTCGCCTCCAAATCAGTCGTATCTATCCAAAATTGAATTAATACAATTATTGCTAAAGGAATCAATTACAATGCATAAAGTTAGATTCCTTCCCCCCAAAAGCCAAAAATCGACCCCGGGCACGCTTGGTCAGAACCTGAGGTTTGGACCAAAACCCATTCACCCATTCATCCCCGAGCCCGATTATGATATTTGTTTTGAAATCAGACCTCAATTCGAGGTCTAAATTCTCATTTTGCAAAATATCCCTAATTCTACCCAAACCCCCAATTTCCACCATGAAAATCCTAGATTCTAGGTTGAAATCTCATGAAATGTGATGGGTAATTAAAAGAAAGTGGGTTAGAATCACTTACCAACAAATTGGGAAAGAAGAAGTCTTGGAAAAATTGCCTCTAAGGTTTTAGGTTTTGAAAATTTGGGAAATGAACCAAAAATCCCATCTAAGTCCTATTTCATCAGCTGCAGATCTCGTATTTGCGACCTGGGCTTCAAATGTGAAGCCCGCAAATGCGAGAAAAGCTTCACAAATGCGAAACTCCTAGATTTTTGCTGCCTTCGCAAATGCGAACAAAATGTTTGCAAATTGCGAAAATCTTAGGATCGCAAATGAGACCCATGTTTTCGCAAATGCGAAGAATCCCCCTCTACAGTTCCCATCGCAAATGTGAAACTATGTTCGCAAATGCGGTTACTTTCCTTCCACAAATGTGACCGTATTTTCGCAAATGCAAATCTAGGCTGACCCAGGCATACTTTGCAAATGCGAATAAATGGCTCGCAAATGCGGACCTGACAGAAAATGGGGATGTTCGCAAATGCGAACTCTGATCTCGCAAATGCGAAATCAGAGACAAGTCCCAGAAAATGTAGACACCAAGAATTATTCTAAGTCTAATTCACTCCGTTGCCTATCCGAAACTCACTCGATCCATTGGGGCTCCAAATCAAATATGTACACAAGTCTAAAAATATCATACGAACTTGCTCGATCAAAACACCAAAATAACACCTAAAACTACGAATTGAACACCAAATCAAATGAAATTTTTCAAGAAAACTTTGAAACTTCTATTTTTACAACCGGACGTCTGAATCACGTCAAACCAACTGTATTTTTCATTAAATTTCACAGACAAGTTATAAATACGGTATTGAACCTATATCGGGTTCCGAAACTAAAGTATGGACCCGTTATCCCAAAAGTCAAACTTTGGTCAAACATTCCAAATTCATTAAACTTTCAACTTTCAAATTTTGACATAGTTCGATATCTTGGGCTAGGGACTTCCAATTTTGATTCCGGGCATACGCCCAAGTTCTAAATCACGATACAGATCCACCAGAACCTTCAAAATATGAATCCAGGCATGTTTACAAAAAATATTGACCAAAGTCAACTCAAATAAAGTTTTTAGGAAAAATTTCTTATTTTTATCAGTTTTTAACATAAATGCTTTCCGGAAAGATGCCTGAACTGCACATGAAAATAGAAGAAGGCTAAAACATGACTTTTAAAGGCTTCAGATCACAGAATTAGATTTAAATCATAAGATGACCTATCGGGTCATCACACCACAAGTATGGGAAAATTCTTTTGTGAAACCATATGGGCCACTGGCACTCCTTTTTTTCAACTCAAAACTGCTTTCCTGACTTCATCAACTGTGGGAAATGTTATCATTGTTGCTTTCTTCTCTTCACTAATCATTCTAGGCACATGATTATTAGTGATATTAAAGTTACGAGTATCTGTGTAAGGTAAAATATGCTATGTTAAGTGATTGCATAAGAGGGTGACACATGGAGCTGAAGAAAAAAGATAGCTAAAACCGAAGACAATTATTCCAGCTGTCATAGAAACAAATGGTGCATAAAGATGAATTAAATGCCTAACACCCCGTAGAAGTTAATGGAGAATATTCTATAGCATTTGGTACACTGCCCGTTATAAAAAAAGTTGTCATTCATGCCCCCCGTTACACATTCTTCAATGGCCCTCATAATTGACATTAAAGAAGGGCATGATCCTAGGACCTTGTTCCCTAGGTGCAACTATAAATAATGAGCTGTATTATTATTGTGAAGGACACGAATTTTCTGGTAGACTTATGCTATAATTTGTTCAAAGCTTTATACAATTTTATCCTTTTGCTTTTTTGATTTCATTGTTGTTGTACCGGGAAGCCCTGTTCTCAGAACTATTGTTTCTGTTGTTTCATTTTCATATCAAGTCTAAGTATTGCATATTATTTCAATTCTACTATTATTTTAGTATCGAATTAATTCACTTATCTAGAAATCACATACAAATCAATTTCACCGTTTTATGGGTAAACAATTGAGCGCTCACCGTGGGGCCTAGACAGTCGTGTAATTAATTTGGTCTTTGAATCTTTTACTGACGTAATTTGATTACTTGTTCTTAACAAAAAATCACATAAAATAGCAGATAATGGTGTTAACAACACACACAATCTTGAGGTCCAAGGAGACCAGCCTTAGCACGAGGATTCAATCAGTGATTCCCGCAATGAGGGGAATGATGCCACATTGGTTCACGACAGAAGATAACTGCATCATGTTTGGGAGGCGACCCCCGATGATGCTGAATAGGAGCATGTTGTTGAAGCAATAATGGTCCTACAGGAGCAACAAAAGTTCATTCTAGGCCACCTCACTCGGCTGGATAAGGTTATGACAGAACTAAAGCAGATGTTATCGGGTGCTTCCAATAACGCGAATGGACGAGGTCTAGTTCCACCCCGTGCTCCCACAAATCAATGAGAGTGATCGCTTCAAAAGAGACTTTTACGATTTATGAGGGAAGTAAACGCCCTCATGAACCAAATCCCGAGTGCGCCACTGGTGCTAAAAGAACCGGACTCAAAGAAGTATACTCAGTTTTCGTACAAACCAAGCACGACACCAGAATTGATTTCGAAGCGGTTTAAAATGCCTGACGTGCCAAAATATGATGGGACTTCGGACCCTCAAGAGAATATTGTCACCTATACAACGATGTTGAAGGGAAACGATTTAGATCTTTACGAGGTCGAATGTGTTTTGCTAAAAATATTCAGAGAGACTCTCACGAGGGGAGCCTTGATGTGGTATTCGTTGTTACTCGATCATTCCATAGATTTCTTTGAGATGCTCGTGGATTCTTTCATTAAGGCTCATGCCGGGCTAGAAATGTGCAGGCCCGGAAGTTGACATATTTGAAATTGCACAAGGAGAGTTTGAGTTGCTGCGAGAATTCGTAACCCTGTTCCATAAGGAGAGGATGTTTCTCCCAGCTGTTCCGGATGAATGGGCGGCTGAAGCTTTCACCAAGGGTTTGAACTTGAGAAATTCTGATGCTTCCCGAAATTTGAAGAAGCTTGCCAAAATTCAAGGAGACAACTTGGGAGGATATTTACAACCAGTACGAGTCAAAGATAAGGATTGAGGATGATCAACTTGGATTCCCGGTGTCGGTTAAAGGTTGATAGAAGAATAAAGAAAAATCAAAAGACAATTTTGACACAGACAAGCGGTCTTCGAGGGGCCAGTTTTTGCCCTATGCATGAGCCTAAGGACACGACAGAGGTTTCTAGTAAGCAGACATGTTTGTTACCAATAGAAGAACAGATCGTGGCTGAAATAATAGATCGCTAAAGGACAAGGAAACATCATGTTTCGAGAGCCTTCATATTCCAGAATTTCATAATACAACTTCAGCGTTAGTGTAGTAGAGATGGTATCCTCTATGAGGAACATTAAAGAAGAACGATTCTCGAAGATGATGAGGTCCAATCCCAACCAGATGGATCATAATTTGTGGTGCGAATACCACAGCACGAACGGCCACCAAACGAGGGATTGCTGATATCTATGTGAAGAGGTCCAAAAACAATTACGGTCGCAATCTTGATAACACAGAGCCCTAAAAAACAAGAGAAGACCCTCCACGCCAGACGATTAACATGATTTTCGGGGGGAAAGAGATTTACATGGTTAGTTTCACGGCAGCAAAAAAGACGAAGGTAACTTTAATCCATGGCAAGAGACACCGGGAAGTCGCTGAAGGTGACATCACTTTCACAAAAGAAGACATAGACGAATTATTGCTACCACACAATAATGCATTGGTAATTTTCTTAAATGTATTAAATATTAAAATCAAACGTGTTCTGGTGGATCCAGGAAGTTCGGACAATATCATACAATGGAGGGTATTGGAGCAAGTCAAACTCAGCAGAAGCATCATTCCGGCCATAAAACTCCTCGTCGGGTTCAACCTCGCAAGAGTGACAACCCTAGGAGAGATCTTGATGCCTACAAATGCCGAGAGGGTGATGAAGATGACCCTCTCCGAGATTGTGGACGGTGATATGAGTTACAATATTATTTTGGGAAGATCGTGGTTGCATTAGATTAAAACCGTCTATCAACATATCATCAGTTGCTGAAATTGCCAACTCATGGGGGTTAAACAGATAAAAGAAGACCAACCGACGACAAGGGAGATGAATGTGATTTTGGCCTCCACTAGCAAAGGAAAGGAGCATGTGTCATAGCAATTACAAGAACCGACGCTTGCTTCTGAGTCGAGTGAAGCTAACCAAGGGGAAGAAGTGTCGGAATCTTATTAGGTGCCAAAATATTTCCAGGTACTAGAAGAGACAGACGAAACAAAGTCCACAGCAGAAGAGCTTGAGCAAGTCGCGTTGTTTGAAAAGTTCTTGGAGAGGAAATTCCGCTTGGGGACAGGACTGCATCCCAGCTCAGGTCTGGATTTATTGAATTTCTTAAGTTGAATGTCGATTGTTTTGCGTGGTCGCCTGCAGATATGATAGGCATCCCAATGGAAGTGGTCGTACACAAGCTAAGCTTGGATCCCATTCCTCCGGTAATACAAAAAAATGCTCTATCCAAACTAGCTAGCTAACTTAGTATTAATTCCTAAGAAGAACAATAAATTTCGTATGTGTGTAGACTATAAGGACTTGAATAAGGCATGCCCAAAGGACTCGTTCCCACTACCAAACATCGATCAAATGATTGATCCAACTGACGGGCACGAGTTAATCAGTTTCCTCGATACCTATTTCGGGTACAACCAAATTAAGATTAACCCAGACCAGAAAAAGACTTCATTCATAACAAATTTTGGCACATATTGCTATAATGTGATGCCCTTCGGGTTAAAGAACGTCGGAGCCACTTATCAGCTACTCGTAAATAAGATGTTTGAAAAACAGATAGGGAAAACCATGGAAATTTATATAGACGATATGCTTGTTAAGTCTTTTTACATAGGTTACCATCTTAAACACTTGCTAGAACTTTTGACATCCTAAGGAAGCATAATATGAAGCTTAATCCCGAGAAGTGCGCGTTCGGGGTCAGCACCGGCAAATTCCTATGACTTCTGGTGTCACAAAGGGGGATTAAGGTAAACCCCGATAAAACCAAAGACATCAAAGACATTCTAGACCAGCTGTTAAGCATAAAATTGGTTCAAAGGCTCACAGGGAGATGGGCCGCTTTGAGCAGGTTCATTTCCCGGTCATGAGAGAAATGCCACTGTTTCTTTGCATTACGCAACAAGAAGAACAACTTCGAGTGGACGTTGGAATGCCAGCATGCCTTAAGGGATTTGAAAAGACACTTGTCAAGCCCTCCATTACTATCAAGCCGGAGGAAGGTGAAATTGTTAATCTACCTAGCAGTCTTAGAGGTAGTGGTAAGCGTCATTTTAGTCCGTGAGGATGAATGTATACAATCTCCAACTTATTACATTAATAGAATTTTAACGGGAGAAGAAATTCGCTACCCGCATTTGGAAAAGCTGGCCTTAGCTCTCGTAGTCACTGCTCGGAAGTTGATGCCTTACTTCTAATATCACCTGATAGCTGTGATGACCACCTTTCCCCTGCGGAATATCTTTCATAAACCCGAACTCTCGGGTAGGTTGGCCAAATGAGCCATAGAAATGAGTGAATTCGACATAGAATACAAACCTAGGACTATGATGAAGTCACAATTTTTGGCCGATTTTGTGGCTGATTTCAGACCGAGACTATTGCCTCTGGCAACCAAAGAGGCGGTGATGGTGTCAGAATCATCATCGGAGTTTGGACCCTGTTTACGGATGGAACTTCCAATGTAAAGGGGTCTGGGCTCTTCATAGTATTGATCATGCCTACGAGAGAAACCCTAAGGCAGGTCATAAGAACGACTGATTTGACTAACAACGAAGAGAGTATGAAACTTTAATTGCAGGACTCGAATTGGCTCGGGGACTAGATTCCAAAGTCATAGAAATAAAATGTGACTCCCAGCTGGTGGTAAATCAGGTCTACGGGATCTTCGAAACCAAAGAGGAGTGCATGCAACAATACGTAGTGAAGGTTCAGGCTCTTGATCGGTTCCGGGAGTGGTCAATTACGGATATCCCGAGGGAAGAAAATGCAGAAGCAGATGTATTAGCTAACCTCAGTTCATCAAGGGATGGTAGTACAACTCATGCACTCGGTTTTGGACCCAGAAATCTACTATGAGGTGAATATGACTAATTTGGTTTGGGATTGGTGTCGCGCCCCTTTTTCTTGCGAAAGCGGATTTTGACCTTCTTTCTCGCGAAAAGGGGTTTCGACATGTGACAACTCTTTTAAATGGGTATTAAAAGAGAAGAGTCACCACCTAATAATTTTAAGGTGCGTTAGGGCACCTATTTGCAAATAACTCTGTTTGACTAGTCAACGCCACTAAAGATAGGGTAAGGGATCAAATTACCTCGAAGAGAAGGTGTTAGGAACTCTCGAGGTTCACAACGATTGGTCCCGACCGAAGTTTACACTATGTGGATTATATAAGTAAGCTAGGTGATTAAATAAACAAAGAAAGATGTAGAAGTTGAAGACTATATTATAACATAAGAATTAACTATGTGACTAATTGATACAAGTCTTAAGGAGTACAATTGAGTGATCTATGACTCAGCAAGTATATAAAAGGATAGTGGGTCCCAAGTTTTTAGCCTAAAAGGTCAGCCCATGCAACATAAATAATACTTCGTAACTCCCTTAGGGTATGTGTTGCTCATATTATTCAGTGGGCACATACTATCATCTCTTACTGCCCAATTACTATGTTGAAGTTATTACTTAAAGTATTCTAATCCAATTCTAAATCGTATCTTATACGTGCACTACTCGTCCCATGCCTATGGTCCAGGAGGCTTTTAACCTACTAATATGTGCTTCTAGACTTTACTTAGGTTGCTAAAAGTGATAAAAACTAGGCGACATTCAAAACAAATAGGAATTCACACAATAGCAATGAAAGGCTCAAGTTAACCCCCACACATAAGCACAAAAGCACGCGATCAGATTTTTCTGGTTAGGCAGTAGGCAAAATTAAGACGTATTTGAATTATTAGGTCCTATAGGCATGATTTATATATGATTTTGGTATTACATAAGAAGTGCTGCATTTCCTGGACTAACGCATAGGTGGATTAAAGCGTTGCAAACCCTATAGGCATGATTTCTAATTTATTTGCATAATAAAGCAGTGAAGACAATCCCAAAATTTTGAATTACCAGTGCTCATTTTATAGATATGCGTCTTAGGCTAGTGACAATACCCTATAGGCATGATTTCTAATAGTTGCATAATTAGGCAGTGAAATCGCTTGAAAATACAAGATTAGCAGTGTCAATGAACACCCTATAGGCAGGATTTCTAACAATTGACAATTAGCCTTGATTTGATAAGCAGTATATGATATTGGTCAACTATTAAACCTTATAGTCATGATATCTAGATTAGCAAAGGTATTACATTATTGTATCCTATAGCCATGCCATCTAAAATCGTCGAGTAGTAGACATGGAAATAACTGTAGCAATTACTTGAGTCAATATATTTTGACAAGTTAAGTGAGGTGTATGCGTGAGTCCTATAGGCATGGTTCCTATTAGTGTTCCACATACTAAACAAAGCAACAAATAAGGCATGCCGGATGTAATAGCAAATACAACACATAGATCCTATAGGCGTGTTTTCTACCCTTTTATGCAAGTATTAGAATACCCCAACCCCCTATTCATTAATTTCCCAATCATTCGTGATTACAAATTATTACGGGCCAAATAAATAATGCAAACAAAATAAAATAGTCACAAGACCAGTAGAAGAGCTATAAGCCCAACACAAAGTAACCTAGTGATGTTTTTGGCCTTCAACGGTCTTGTTCTACGGACAATCAGTAGGACCAAATCCCAAGCTCACAAGACAACTACAATGTACCCGAATCTAGTACTTAGGTCCAACGACACAAACGACCCAGGCCCGAACATGAAGACAATTGTCTTTCTTACCCAGTAACCAACAACAAATGACACAAGAAACGGCCCACACGAACTAATTACTCAAATAACTTCAGATATAAACACATTCAAAAGGGAATACTTAGGTGTTATAACTAATGAGGAAACTGGACTTGTTAAACATGATGTCCTAGAGGTTAGAAGCACACAAACGAGAATAGAACAATTTTAATAGAAACTCTTAAAGAGATTTCAACAAACAGGGGTTTAAAACAAACATGGTGCAAAACTGAGTCAATAGGAGTGCATACATAGAAGGTTTAACAGGAGGGTCTAAGGTAAGACATGATTGAAACTAGTCCTACAACTAAATAGAGACTCCTATCATAAAAGTAAAAAACAAAAAACATCATATAAACACAGTTCCATGGAGAGACAAAATAACTAGCCAACATTCACTTAATTCCAAAGAAACCAGAGATTCTACAGGCAGTGTATTAAAAGGCGTGGGCATAAGACGATGCATTTACATATGTCTCAGTGAAGCGTAATCCCCGAGGAACAGGGCGTAAGCCCCATGGGTATTTAATTTTTAATATTTTATAAAATAATATAACTATAGTAAATATTTATAAACATGTAAGATTGCATAAACATTAAAGAAAAGTTTAAATATGTGAAATATATTTATATAGATGTGCTCCATCCCCACAAAGCTAGTCAAAATAATTTATAATACGCTACTTACAAGAACAAGTAACTTGAGTCGAAAAGAATAAAGTTTTGTACATGGAGGAACAAAAAGGATGACTAACCTACAATTTGAACTTTGAACTTGCTTCTACGAAAGAGAATGAAGTTCTCTTTGTATTTGTAAAAAAAATTATAGTCGTTGTTTTGGGAAACATTAACAGACTACCGAACAAGATAAAGAATTGGGAAAGACCATAAATTAGGGCTTTAATCAATAAAAAAGGTCTTGACTTTTAAATTTAATACATTTCAGTTCCTTTTTAAAACTTTTGAGTAATTACAAGCTGACTTTTGAGAATTTGGATATTATATAAAGGGCTTATTCAACAAATTTTGTTTTAATTTAAAAAAGTCTCTAGGGCTTATGACTCACTACAAAAATGCGCCTCAAACGCCCGAGCGTACGCCCCGAACGCCTGGGTGTATGCCCCGAACTCCCGGACATATGCCCCGAATTGCTGGGCATATGCCTCTTGAGACTTTCGTCCCACACCATTGCCTCAGGGCATTTTTGGTGCGCCTCGCTCCAGAGCTCGCCCCAAAAATAACTTTTAAAACACTGTCTTCAAGTTGATCACACATGACAAGTTCAGTCAACATTCAAGATTGCCCAAAGGTATTAGACTCAGGAAAATTTAACATTAGTAGGAAGGTTTCATTATGATAACAAAATTAAATTAAGCAACGAACAATACTACTCTGTTGGGGTTCACAAAAGGTATAGAAACATAAGTCATGCTTGGTCTGAAAGTTTAGACGATAGTGGCATGCAAAAATCCAGATAATGATGGATTAAATCTAAGGAAGGTTAGCAGTTTGTACATGATTGCACCAAATATGAAATATAAGGAAGGCATGGTCACAGTTAATTGGTAATCCAACTGGACTTCTTAAAAGCAAGCAGACTAGTAGGCATAGTCCAAATTGACTTACAAATAGCCACTTGGTTCAAACGTAAAAGACTTAACACATTCAAATTCCAGGCAAACATCAATCATCTCAAGAAGGCTAAAAAATCTAAGGTGATACAGGGACTCATAAAAGATGAAACAATACAAAACTCGAGGTTAACACGAAAATTAGGTAACCTTTAAGAAGGACAAAATACATCCGAGTCAAATATACATAATGAGAGTACACTACATATATTGAAGCCTATCAAGTTCGATACTAGAGAACATGAGATTGTAGAACATCATTAAGACAATAAAATTACACTAAAGCATACACCCACATGGTATTGGAGATTTACAAATAGAAAGGAAACTGAATCATGCTTACTCACGAAAATTCAAACAATATTGGTACTAAACACACATGACATAGAAAAACAGAAGGAAAATAGTTACAATTGTAAGAGCCAGGAACACTAACTAGTAGCAGGTTAATAGGCAAGTAAAGTAAAAATTAAGTGCCAATGGAAGTTCAGTTAGCAGTAATAGAGAAGGAACAACAGGACTCCCAAAATCCTAGTGCATCATAGTTCCCAAGGGTTTTAAGTGAACCCCGGGCAGTGCTCGCACTGAGAAAAGAACAACAATTGAATTCCGGTGGCCTTGGCTTTCAGCCGGCCAAGGTATAAAATTTAAAATAATAGAACGAGTGAGAGTGAGAATAATAGCAGTAATGAGGTCCCCATATGGGATTTCGGGGATGGGTTTATATAGTAGCAAAATTAAACACACAAACAAGTAAAAACAGTCAATTAATATATATATATATATATATATATATAAAAAAAGGAAAGAATAGCATGCAAAATCGATTCAGAATCAATTTAGGAGGAATCAGGCAAACCCTAGTTCAAGACAGAGAACCAAAATAGTAAAATATCTCACTGAATCAGACCTATATGGCCAAGTAGTGAGTGTATCAGATCATAAACATGAGGATAGTACCGAATCAGAGTTGAACGAAAACCATTTACTCAGCTTCCATAAATGATCGAGTACAAAATACTGTAATATTTAGGATATGGTAAGAATCATTGTGTGTGCAAGAAAGGAAAGGAAAGGAATCATGGAATATTTCCATGTGATATAGAATTGGGACTGGGATTTGAGACGGGCGGCTAGGGTTTCTTTTAGAGAAGAGAGGACGAGAGGATTTTACGGCGACGGTCTCAAGAACTGGGTGTTAAGGTTTGGGGTTGGATATTTTAAAGATGGGTGATGGTATGTGTGCCATTGATCTCTGATATAGAAGGAAAGAGTGGGACGGGTCGTTTAAAACAGGTGCCGACCTGGTTAACTTAAGGGGTTATTTGGTTTGGGCTGGGGAATTGGGGTGAGGATTTTGGGCGTTTGGGCTGTTAAATTGGTCAGGAATTCAGCCTATTTTGGGCCAGCTTTTTAAATACCCGAATTTAATTAACACTAAATTATTAAAACGTCTAATAAATGGTAAAAAAATATTATTTATGCTGTGAAAAGTGCTTGAAAATAATAACTCAACATCATAAAAAATATAAAATGTTATTTTGGCATAAATAATATAATAAACATAATTATTTATAGGACATAGGCTATTACTGCAAAAAATTATGTAAATAGTCAAAATACAAATATAATTATATGAAATGAAGTAAAAAATTATAAATCACATATGTATATGTAAATAATAAATTTGAATGATTAAGTCATAAAGTAATTTAAAAGGGTAATTAATAAATATTTGAGCAATTTAATGTAAGATAATCAATTTTAAAACTTTAAAAATTATAAAAAATTATTTTTAAAAAATACATATATTACCGTGCATGATATTTATAGAATGTGAGGGAAAATTAAGTATCAACAACTGGAGAAATGAAATCATTGATTATCTCGAATACGGGAAATTACTCAAAGACTCCAAGGCATCCCGGGCATTGTGCGCCAAAGCAGCAAGATATAGCTTCAAAGGAGGTAAATTGTACATGAAATATTTCCAAGGCCCGCTGGACCGATGCTTGGGAGTTTCCGAGGATAATTATGTTATGCGAGAAGTCCATGAAGGGATATGTATAGTTCATCTGGGCGCAGACTCCTTGGTACTAACATTGGTAAGGGAAGGATACTATTGGCTCCGAATGGAACAAGACGCCAAAGACTTCGTACAAATATGCGGTAAGTGTCAACACTATGCACCACTGGTACATCAACCAGCAAAACCATTGCACTCAGTTCTGTCTCCGTGACCATTCATTAACTGGGGAATGGATATCGTCAGACCACTACCACCGGCACATGTCAAGCTAAGATTATTTTTTATTTTGATTGATTATTTTTATAAGTGGTATCGTGCCCCTTTTTCTCGTGAAATCAGGTTTCGACATGTGACAACTCTTTTAAATGGATATTAAAAGAGAAGAGTCGCCACCTAACGATTTTAAGGTGTGTTAGGGAACCTATTGTGCAAATAACTCTGTTTGACTAGTCAACGTCACCAATGATCGGGTAAATGCTCAAATTACCTCAAAGAGAAGGTGTCAGGCACTCTTCCAGATCCACGACTGTGGGTCCCGGACGAACTTAGAACTATGTGGATTATGTAATTAGACTATGTGATCAAATAAACAAAGAGAATGTAAAGGTCGAAGAAGTTCATTATAACACAATTGGTACAAATCTTAAGGACTACTAGGGTACCACTTACAATGTTCAAATGACTAAATGTAGATATCAAGTATATAAAGAAAAGGGGGTCCTAAGTTTTTTAGCCTAAAGGATCACCCCGTGCAACATAAATAATACTTCGCAACTCCTTTTAGATAGGAGTTGCATATTATTCTGCGGGCATACACTATCATCTCCTGCTACCCGCTTACTATGTTAAAGTTGTTTACCTAGAGGCTCTCTAATTTGATTCTAAGTCGTACCCTATGCGTGCACTACCCGTCACATGCCTATGGCCTAGGAGGTTTTGGACCTACTATTTGGGTGGTTCTACACTTTACTTAGGTTGCTCAAAATGATAAATCTAAGCGACTGTTACATCCCGTACTTTTCTATAGAGGATTTATGACCGTAAGACCCCGTAAGTTTAACAACTTTGATATCGTTAGATACATTTTGATATGATATTTATGTTGAGTGGAACATTTTTGTAAAAAGTTTGAAAAATATGATTTTATATAGTTAGTAATATTACTACTTTCGAATATATTTAAATTATACACATAATATGAGGAAGTTTATGATATTTTCTTTATTTTAAAGATAGAAATTATTTTCTCACAAGAAAAGAAGGTTATATTTTTACCATTTTAAGAATTAAACATACGAAAATTTGTACTCTTTATACGAGATTAGGAAAATTAGAAGTTGAGAAAATATATATATTTTTATATGGATGTTTTAATGAAATAATAGCGTGTGAATTTATTTTACAGGGTACCACATGATTGTAATAGTAGGATGTATAAAATATATTAAAAATAAGTATAATTTTAAATAATTTAAGACAATTCTTAGTTATGTGGGTAATTGGTTAATTATCGGGTAACGAGACATTACCTAATTACCTAATAAATGGATAAAGATTTAATGACTCTTTAAGTCATTAGTCTAGGTGGAAATATTAGAAGTGTATATATATATGTGTGTGTGTACATCTATCTCATTTGGGTTGGAGAGTTTTATTTTTAGAGCCTACAGATAATGCTTCTGAAGGTAGTAATCAAGAGAGAGCTCTTAATACCGAATGTACTCACTGGTAACTGAACCAAACTTAACATGGAAAGGTCCACAGGTTCTAAGCAACATTTATAAGAAAACCAAATGGACGACAGCTTAACCATAAAATCATTTCTGAAATGTTAGCTTAGGAGAAATTCAAGAAACTGGATCTTGTAAGTGTTACATACAATGAAAGACACCAATGTATTTAAAAACTTTGTTGGAAGCTCGGAAATATTTGCTTTCCTCTTAACAGTCAGTTGCAAAGAGAAGCTTTCCCAGTTACCCGTGAGAGATTAAATACAACTCTACTTGAGGTTTGCTTGTAATTTGTCCCTGTAAATTCTGCTACCAAACAGAAGCTCTTTCTATTGGCTGCAAAAGGATTAGATAAAGATGAATTCTGAGCTCAGGTATGTTAAGGCTAATCCTTCTTTCTTTTGGCATGATTCAAGTAATGATACGTAAATGTAATGCTATTCCATAAGTGGTTCTACTCTTAGCAGTTGAGGATGCCTATGTTATTCATTCCGTCAAAGTGATATTCAAGCATGTCTAAATATGTTCCTAAGTCTCTATCGAGGTATATGGTAAAGATGTTAATGTTTATAATACAGTGATACATGTACATGCATCTTCATGCATTTACCGCCGTGCTACGGCTGGTCGGACAGTTACCACCGGTTGGGAAGTTATGTATCATTATTTACCACCGGTTGGGCAGTCATGCATATTCATTTACCACCGAGCTACAGTCGGTCGGGCAGTCATGCATTTACCATCGAAGCTACGACCGGTTGGGCAGTTACACATGTACCACCGAGCTACGACCGGTTGGGCAGTTACATACTTACCACCGAGCTACGACCGGTTGGGCAGTTATGTATCATTATTTACCATTGGTTGGGCAGTCATGGATTTACCACCGAGCTACAGCCGGTTGGGCAGTCATGCATCATACGATATGGATAATAGATTCAAAGAGAAGTATTATATATATATATATATATATATAAGTATAAATATGCATATACGGTAGCACTTCATAGATTCAGGTTGATTCTTATATGTCTTCAATTAATGTTGACTTAATGTTATGTTTCAGTTATACCTTACATACTCAGTACGATATTCGTACTGACGTCCTTTTGTTGGGGATGCTGCATTCATTCCTGAAGGCATAGATAATCAGATTGTCGAGTCCTCATGGTAGACGAGGTTAGCATTCAGCGAAGGATCGGTAAGACTCCACCTCATTCGGAGTGCAGCCGAGTCTATAAGTCATCGTGTTAGAGTTTTGCTACATACTTATAGGTAGGCTGGTACCCTATCCCATTTGATGTCATATAATCTTAGAGGCTTTGTAGACAGAGGTTCATTTTGTAGAGTATGTTAGAGGCCTTGACGACCCATATGTATTCATATTTTAAGAAAAATGATTCAGTGATATAGTATTTTCCCACTTACACTTGTACATTATAAGTTGTGGCCATGTTGGCCCATGATAGTTGCAGAAGAAAAAAAATGAGTTACAGGGTGGTTCGCTCGGGCCATTACTGCACCGGGTGCCAACCACGCCTCCCCAGATTTGGGGCGTGACAAAGTGGTATCAGAGCGGGTCGTGTCCTAGGGAGTCTTCAAAGTCGTGCCTAGTAGAGTCTCACTTATGGATGTGTTGTGAGCCACATTTATAATTGAGAGGTTATAGGGCATTTAAGAAATGTTACCCTTCTTTTGTTTCCAGATCGTGCCATAGAGTTAAGTCGTAAGAATTTAGTGTAAAGTTTCCACCGAATTTTTTATGCACTAGAGGTGCTAACACAATAGAGCTTTAAGGCATAGATGTAATTTCTATTTATGTGGAAGAGAAGTTATGAAAGAAACATAAGATACGATGGAGGACTGAAAGGTAGGTAACGTAAATGTGAAGAACATACGAGATGCTCAAGTACAAAAGGTTGTGAATAGTCCAGAGCTCAAATAGAGGTTGGGTTTTAGTTTAGTATACAGAGGAGACCCTAGCGAGAGTTTTGAAAATCTCAAGGAGTTAACATTCGAGGGCGAATGTTTCTAAAGGGGGGAGGGATGTTACATCCCGTACTTTTGTACAGAGGATATATGACCGTAAGACCCCGTAAGTTTAACAATCTTGATACCGTTAGATACACTTTGATATGGTATTTATATTGAGTGGAACATTTTTCTAAAAAGTTTAAAAAATATGATTTTATATTGTTATTAATATTACTACTCTCGAATATATTTTAAATTATACACATAATATGAGGAATTTTATGAGATTTTCTTGATTTTAAATATTAAAATTATTTTCTCACAAGAAAAGAAGGTTATCTTTTTACCATTTTAAGAATTAAGCATACGAAAATTAGTACTCTTTATACGAGATTAGGAAAATTAGAAGCTGAAAAAATATATATATTTTTACATGGATGTTTTAATGAAATAATGGTGTGTGAATTTATTTTACAGGGTACCACATGACCTTAATAGTAGGATGTATAAAATATATTAAAAATAAGTAAATTTTTTAAATAAATTGAGACAATTCTTAATTATGCGAGTAATTGGTTAATTACCGGGTAACGAAACATTACCTAATTACCTAATAAATGAATAAAGATTGAAATTTCTCACCCTACCCCACTTGGCAGCCCCTCCCTTTCAATTGAATGACTCTTTAAGTCATTAGTCTAGGTGGCAACATTAAATATATATATATATATATATATATATATATATATATATATATATATATATGTGTGTGTGTGTGTGTGTGTACATCTATCTCATTTGGGTNATATATATATATATATATATATATATATATATATATATATATATATATATGTGTGTGTGTGTGTGTGTGTACATCTATCTCATTTGGGTTGGATAGTTTTATCTTTAGAGCCTACTGATAATGCTTTTGAAAGTAGTAATCAAGTGAGAGCTCTTAATACCGAATGTACTCACTGGTAACTAAACCAAACATAGCATGGAAAGGTCCACAGGTTCTAAGAAGCAGTTATAAGAAAACCAAATGGACGACAACTTAACCAGAAAATCATTTCTGAAATGTTAGCTTAGGTGAAATTCAAGAAACTGGATCTTGTAATTGTTACATACAATGAAAGACACCAATGTATTTATAAACTTTGTCGGAAGCTCGAAAATATTTGCCTTTTCTCTACGTGAGGCTTGCTTATAATTTGTCCATGTCAATTCTGCTACCAAACAGAAGCTCTTTCTATTGGCCGCAAAAGGATTAGATAAAAGATGAATTCTGAGCTCAGGTATGTTAAGGCTAATCCTTCTTTTTTTTTGCATGATCCAAGTAACGATACGTAAACATAATGCTATTCCATAAGTGGTTCTACTCTTAGCAGTTAAGGATGTCTATGTTATTCATTCCGTCAAAGTGATATTCAAGCATGTCTAAGTATGTTCCTAAGTCTCTATCGAGGTATATGGTAAAGATGTTAATGTTTATAATATAGTGACACATTTACATGCATCTTCATGCATTTACCGCCGTGCTACGGCCGGTCGGGCAGTTACCACCGGTTGGGCAGTTATGTATCATTATTTACCACCGGTTGGGAAGTCATGCATATTCATTTACCACCGAGCTACGGCAGGTCGGCAGTCATGCATTTACCACTGAAGCTACAGCCGATTGGGCAGTTATACATGTACCACCGAGCTACAGCCGGCCGGGCAGTTACCACTGATCGGTTGGGCAGTCATGCATCATACAATATGGATAATAGATTCAAAGAGAAGTATTATATATATAT